>JAUTDX010000322.1:0-183266 GCA_030844895.1 Ambrosia x helenae
AGTGATTTTACACGTCCCTTAGGATTTTCTAAGAGGTGTTAGTGAGACCGGGAGGTGACTAGCATGCTGTAGGGTTTCCTGGGTCGGGCGTAATCTTTAGAAAACCTGGTAGCCATCCATTATTCGATTCCGAGAGTTGTGAGTCTGCGGGTAGGATTCTAGACCTAGGTAGTTGTCTTCCACATTATCTGAGTTCGATCCAGTGTTCTTAGCTTCCTGTTTTTCGTCTCTGTGTTATTTATTTAATTGTTTTTATTTTATTTTCATTTAGTTTAAAAATCATTTTCTCAAAAACCAAATTAATAGGGCTAGGAGTCGACAGAGGTTTAGTACCGAGAGTCGCTAGATTAGTGTCCACGGTTTCGATATTCCGGATTTACTTGCTCTGCTACACTGCGACCGGTACACTTTCCGTTAGTGTGTGGTTTTGTAGGTTTTTTCATTTTTAAAACATGAACGATTTATTTACTACACATTTCACACATCAAGTTTTTGGCGCCGTTGCCGGGGACACAGTGCGCTTTCGAGAACGGCCCGAGTCCGGGATCTAGTCATTTTGTAGATATTTTTATTTATTTATTTATTTTTATTTATTTTCTCTATCTGGTGCGTGTGATCTTTTGTTTAGTGTCTGTTTGCAGTGAGATTTTTAGGATGCCAGATGCTAGTGGAAGACTGTTGCAGACTACATAAGAGAGCGTGACCAGGTTGGTTTACAATGAGAAGGCATCTACACACAAATGCAAAATCACTATATGCCAATTTGGAGGGAACCCGATAGTTTTCTTGCCTCTTCAGTACCAAAGATCTATGTAGATTGCTATTCTGTGCAGAGAGTTTCCAGGGGCATAAAACAGCATATGGTACGTTGATAGTGGAGGCTCTATGCACATGACTGGATGCAGATACCTGATAAACAATTTTTATCAGCCAAAGAGAAGGATCTGTATCCTTTTGGGAACAATGCTAAGGGATATGTGCTAACATGGCAATGTCTCCTCTGGCAAAATACAGTTTGACAAGGTCAATCTGGTGAAAACCTTGAATACAACTTGCTAAGTGTGTCACAAATGTGTGATAAAGGATATTTCTTCCTTTTTCACAAAGACAACATGCAAGATGATCTCACCAGAAGGCCAGAAGTTGATAGAGAAGATCATTGAAGATCATACTTTGCTGATTGCCAAAAGATGTGGCAATGTCTATGCAGTGGACATTGAGAAAGACAAAGTATTAAACAACACTGCCTGTTTCTTCTCAAGGGCATCAACTTCAGAAACTGATCTCTGGCACAGGAGACTTGGCCATGTGAACTTTAAAAGCATAAATAAAGTCAAGAACACTGTGTATCCTGTTTAAAGGGAAAACAGCATAAGTCCTCCTATAAGTCTATTGAAGAATAAAAAACAACTGCATGTCTTCAACTACTCCATATGGACTTATTTGGACCTGTCAAGAATATGAGCCTTGGGTAAGAAGAAGTACTGCTTAGTCATCATTGATGACTACTCAAGATTTACATGGGTATTCTTCTTATTCTCCAAGGATGAGGCTGCTGAAATCATCAAGTTCTTCATTCTACAAGTGGAGAAACAATATTCTCTACCTGTCAAAACCATTAGAAGTGATAATGGGACAGAGTTTAGGAACAAAACTCTGGATGAATTCTGTGTTGTCTAAAGGGATTATTAGACAATACAGTGTTCCCAGAACTCCTGAACAAAATGGGTTGTAGTAAAGGAAGAACAGAACCTTAATAGAGGGAGCAAGAACAATGTTAGCTGATTCTGGGCTACCCTTGTACTTTTGGGCAGAAGCAGTTAACACATCATGTTATGTTCAGAATAGAGTTCTTGTGGTCAAGAGACATTCCAAGACTGCCTATGAAGTTCTTCATGGCATGAAGCCCCTTATCTCCTTTTCAGGGCTTTTGGGTGTCAATGTTTCATCTTGAACATCAAGGAATCTATTTCAAAGTTTGCTGCCAAAGTTGACTCAGGTTACTTTCTTGGTTACTCTTCAACTAGAAAAGCCTACAAGGTTTTAATTTCTCACACCAAGATAGTAGAAGAAACATTGAATGTCAAGTTCAATGAGTCAAAACACACTCTTATTCCAGCACATCCTGCTGAACTTTTTGACCTTGACAACTTCCATTTTGGACCTGAGAAGGTTGTTACTTCATCAAAACCTACTTATTATGGTGACAAAAGGTTTGATGATGAGGATCCCACACCATGGACTCCTCAAACAGTTATCAAGTCAACTTCAAAATCATCAGAAGTTCCACAAACTTCTGATCAAACAAGTACTGAAGAACAAACTCAAACTTCTGGTTCAGTAGATCCAACTACTGAAGATCAAGGAACATCTGAACCAGATATTATAGACCTCAGTAGTTTGTTTAAGAACATGAGCCACCTACACCTGTCAGTGGTTTACAACAACTGAGTGAACACAGAGATCATCCACTTGATCAAATCATGGGTGATATAGCTTCAGGTGTTCTTACCAGAAACCAGCTCTCAAACTTTTGCCTATTTTCAGCCTTTATCTCACAGTTGGAACCAAAGAAGTACCAGGAAGCCCTCAAAGACAATAATTGGGTGCAAGCTATGCAAGATGAACTGCTTCAGTTCAACAAGCAACAGGTCTGGGAAATCTTTCCCTTACCTCCAAACAAGCAACCAATTGGCACAAGATGGGTTTTCAGGAACAAACAAGATGAAGCTGGTATGATAATCAAGAACAAGGCACGACTGGTAGTTCAAGGGTACTCTCAAGAATAGGGAATTGACTATGATGAAACCTTTGCTCCAGTTGCAAGGCTTGAGGCCATCAGGTTATTTCTGGCCTATGCCATTTCCAACAAAATTAAAAGTTTATCAAATGGATGTAAAGAGTGCATTTTTGTATGGAAAAATAAAAGAGGAGGTGTATGTCTGTCATCCACCTGGGTTTGAGGATCCTTCTCATCCTGAGTGGGTGTACAGACTGGACAAAGCTCTTTATGGGCTCAAACAGGCTCCAAGAGCCTGGTATGATACACTATCCACCTTTTTACTCAAAAATAACTTTGCAAGAGGTGCCATTGATAAAACTCTTTTCATTAAACATGTTGGAAATCATGTCCTACTTGTTCAAATTTATGTTGATGATATCATTTTTGGTTCAACAAACACAAAACTGTGTGATGATTTTAAGAAACTCATGCAATCAAAATTTGAGATGAGTACCATGGGAGAACTTCAGTACTTTCTAGGACTGCAGATCAAGCAACAAACAAATGGAACTTTTATACATCAATCAAAATATGTTAAAGAATTATTAAAGAAATTTTCTTTACAAGACTGTAAATCATGTTCCACTCCCATGACACCAATCACACAAGTTGAACCTGATGATCAAGGAAAACAGGTTGATCAAACATGTACAGATGCATGATAGGTTTCCCTTTTATATCTAACTGCTTCTAGACCAGATATTATGTTTTCAACATGTGTCTGTGCTAGATATCAATCAGCACCAAGGGAATCACACCTTTTAGCAGTCAAAAGAATTTTCAGATATCTGAAAGGAACTCCAACACTTGGAATTTGGTATCCTGCTTCAAGCAATACCAAGTTATCAGCTTTTTCAGATAGTGACTATGCAGGGTGTAAGATGACAAGAAAGTCAACATCTGGTGGTTGTCAATTCTTGGGTAACTGTCTAGTGTCATGGCAATCAAAGAAGCAAACATCTGTTGCAACTTCAACTGTTGAAGCTGAATACATTGCAGCTGCAAGTTGTACATCACAGATACAATGGCTCCAATATCAAATTCTTGATTATGGAATCAAAGAAACCAAGACACCTTTGTTTGTAGACAACAAATCTGCCATTAGCATCATTCAAAATCCGGTACAGTTCTCAAAAACTAAACATATTGAGATCAGGTACCATTTCATAAGAGATTGCTATGAAAAAGGCAAGATTGAGGTGAAGCATGTAGCAACAGCTAATCAAATAGCTGACATCTTCACAAAACCCCTTGACACATCAACATTTCAGAAGTTAGTATCCATGCTTGGGATGCTAAATTTGTAAGTGTTTATTTTATTGTTCTGCACATATTTTTCATTTTCCACTTAGAAAAAGACAAAAAGTCTGAAACAAAACTTCTGAAAAGAGAGAAACTACTGATGAACAAAACATCAGTATGGGGATAATTTCTGAAAAGTGAATAACTTCTGATAAAATAACCTTCAGAAGTTATGAATAAAAGTATTTATAAAACATTTCTCATCAGCTGTTAAAACTACTGAAGAGGAAATGGGAACTACTGATGAAGATAATCCTTCATCAGCAGTTTAGTCAAAAAAGGGCAAATCTGACTTTTCCCATCATCAGAAGTTTTGACCTAGTCGGTTTAAAACTTCTGATAAAGAGATTTTTAACCGAGGCGGTTTAAAAACTTCTAATAAAGAAGATCCAAGCGGTTAAAAACTTCTGATAAATATCTTTTTTCAACACTTATCCTTTCAAACTCAGAAATTCCCTCCTTCTCTCTCAAAAAACTCTCCTAAAAACCTAAACCTGCAAATCAACTGTTCGATCAACAAAAACCCAAACCACATGGCTCTCGTTCTAAAACAGGGTCACAATCAAAGGGCCTTTCTTGAAAAACAAGAAGGCTGGACCCAATACGATGAGATCATTGATCTTGTCGTAAAATCCCAATATTTTACTGCTCTCACAATCGACCCACCAATTCATACTGAAACTCTAAATGAGTTCTGGGCTAATGCTGAGACGGTGACGGCTGATGGTGAAATTATCTCCCTCAACTCAAGAATAAAAGGGAAACCATTGACCATCACACGGCCACACTAGCAACAAGACTGGGCCTGAATGATGTAGCTGCCCCTGATCATGTTGCTAACTCTGATATTCACTTAACCATGACAGAGTTTGTTATCAAGGTACTCTCTCCCATGCTACTATCTTCAAAAAATATTTTGAACCAAAGCATGGATTCCAAGCCCAACACTCCGCCTTGGGAGGTTTTTGAGGGCCGTGACCATCTCATCCCAATTGTACACGAGCCACCTCAAAATGAACCGGACATTGCAATTGTACCTGAACCACCCCCACCGGTTGATTTGGTCATCCCTCCTGTCGCAGCCGAACATGAACCCGCCCCCGTTGCCCCGGACATTCCGCCATTAGAACCTGTTATATCCGTAGTGCAGGCGGACGATGGGTTTGAAAGTGACGAAGATTTTGATTGGAATGCGGCCTTTGATTACGTCTTCCCCGAAGAATATCCGCCACCAGAAGACTATATGACACCGGAGGATGATGTGCATGATGTAAATCACACACCTGAATGGGCGGTTGGTTATGAATCAGACCTAGGGGCTGAATATGAAGAACCATATGAACCTAAACTTAACAAACCGTGCTGCCGTTCACGTATCCGGGAGGTGGGCGTATTAGGGCTGAAGGGAGGGTATAGGTTATACTGAGGAACAATGGGCTTTTTATGCAAAGTATGGTTATCGGATGCCGTCAGCTACTGTTGGTTGCAGTGCGGGATGCCGGGGTTATTGCATGCATGGTGGGGTATGAATCTTTAATTGTATGTTTTGTTGTTGATACAGTTTCATTGTATATATTTCTTGACTAGTATGTTTTAGGCGGATGAACAATATGATGTATCGCTTTTTTTAGTAGTATGTTTTTTGCAAGTTTTTTGTAATGTAATGCAATGTAGTACTAATTTCACATGAATCTTAAAAGTAGTGAATATCAAAAAATAACCATATGGACCTTTCGTTACGTATGCAACAACTCTGGTGCTGGTACAGTAAAACCAAAACAAACATGTTGTAATAAAAAAATTAACAGGTTAGGATTTTTCTAAATTAATATAAAACTATCGTGACGGATTTTACGTACGTAACACTGCGTATGTTACATATGTAACTCGGCATCTGACAATTTATATAACAATGTGAAAAAAGTAAGAGAGAGATGATGTGATGGGGGTGTCATATCAGCTTTTGTCAGTCTCTTTTTCAGAAAAACCAAATTACCCTATTACCCTTTCTTGTCCTTTATCACATATTTAATTAAATTAATATTATAGAAAAAATGGTGACCATAGATTAAATGGATGGATGGCTAGGATTTAGTTTGCAAGGTTTACTCATTTTGAAGGGTTTTTATTATAACCATCCCCTGTATATATAGTATATATATATATATATATATGTATATATATATATATATTGAACTAAATTTTGATAACTAAATTAATAGTTATAATTGTAAGTAATAAAAATTAAAAATAATTATTTTTAAATAAAGAAACAAATTAAAATAAATGTATTATTTTAAATAAGAAAATGAGAGGCTTTATGAGGGAGTTCTTATTATTCCATGTGTTGTCTTTTATTAGTATAGATAGCAATAGATTAATGTTGATTGGTTTACTTTATTTATTTGTTTAGAACAATATGAAAGTCTAACAAAAAAATCTTAACCAATTACATTGTGTATTAATTTGCTTATTTGACTTTTGAACTCTTTTAAACATCTAGAATTAGTATGTACTTGCTGAGCGTATTTAACATCTAAAACAATGACCAAAATAATAAAAAAACTTAATGATCATTTGTCAAACATCATAACAAACATATTTTTAAACGTAGAATAAAAGATCAAAATTTTATAAATAGGTTTATTTAAGGTACATGATTTAAACTTAAAGTTAATAACATATAAATATGTTATGTTATATAAAAAAGAATCACTAATGTTTAAATAATTTTTAATTCGGTTAGTATTTATATTAATAACAGAAATCATTAAATCCGTTTTAATGATTTCTGTTACAACTATGATTATTAATGTATTTATATTATGATTTTGCAAATCAATTAATATAATTATATTTGAATTTATTATATTAATTAGTAAAATTAGAGAACTCATGAGGAGTGTCATGTGTCCCTCATATGTTTTCTTTTATTATATAGTGTAGATGTAGATGTAGATGTAGATATGTGAAATTTAAGCTTTAATCTCTATTAACTAATACTAGTGGGGTGCCCGCGCGATGCGGCGGGAACACAACACTTAAAGGTTGAGTCGACCTAAGGCTAGCTCGAGCTTGACTTGCACTTCCTACCAAGTTGGCTTGGGTTGACTATAATTTAAAATCAAGCTGGAATCTTAAACTCGAGCTCGGCTTGATCTGAAATCGAGTTGGCTTGCTTAACTTGATTTGGTTAGACATTGCAACTAATTTATCATGAGGGTCAAACATATAAGTTATTCTTGCCAAAAGGCTAAAATTAAATTTTTGCTTAATTAGCCAAAGGACCATGTATGTATATTACACAATTTATTAACTCTTGTACGGCTTATGCCAATGGACTCTTTCATAGGAAACCGATACCCACCTTTTAATCTCTATTAATGTTTTGTTTCAAACATAAGTTAATAATTATGTCAAAAATAAATAATGAACTTCGATGTCTGCATTTTTGTTTAACGAAGAATAAGTTGAGCCAATTTGGTTGAATGCCTGTTTATGTTTACCTGAGATCTAGGTCGATGTTTGAATTGCCCCACCCATGTCGTTTGTTGACCCAATGTGGGCTGGGTTACCTCTTAGGCCATCACCTACAATGCAACCACTACATATGCTTATCATAATATATCTAACCAAGTATTTTAGTTTATGAGTTGTAAAAAAAGGATGAAGATTATCAAACAGTTATAAGCTGTAAGAGTTAACAATTTATGAAAAAATGTAGAGTAATTAGAGGTTATAGTTGCTTTAAACTACGTTAATAAGATATATTAATATTATATACAGTAAAACTTTTGGACTTTCTAAGCATTTCTTTATATAAATAAAATATTAATTTTATTTGGTAATCTACGCAATGTGTATAGCATTTACATAGAGTTAGTATTGTCGTGTATTTATTATTGTTGTTTTGTTAACCTAATAACCTGTTCACTTCGATATAATTAGTCTTGCTTTTGTTTTGTTCTCTGTACATGACATGACAAAGAGAGCGTATGTAGGAAATTATAGTAACTTTTACTCGTAATAAATGTAATGAATACAAGGAATGTTAATGCATTTGGTTTTGTAACAATAACATGGAAGCCATCCGTGTTGTGACGTTCTAGTTCGAATGGATGTGAATTAGATTAGAGATTCAAATTACAACATCAAACTACCACAAACTGTCCTAGATGCTAGAGTCCATTGTCACCAACATACATGCGAAATCAAACAAACAACAAGCTTAATCATATTACAATACGAGAGTGCTTTTATTTGTGTTAAGTCATTGACATGTGTCATGATGCACGAATTTTCCATCGTTGTCCACAATTTCCCTTGTAATACACTCTGCTTCACGTCCTGCGTGTTTCTCGTTTAAGCTATATCTCAATGAGGAACATTAGTTGTTAAAGTTTATCGCAAGATGCTACCATTTCATGTATTCTCAATGGTTATTCCAAGCAACCACTATACAAGGTATGTAAACATAAGAACAAAGATTATAAAGAGAAAGATAAGATGAAAAATGAGAGAGCTCTTTATCAATGAGTTATACCAAATACAATAAACCTATATTTATAGAGATACAACATTAATACAAACTTAATGGTATATGGGAGTTAGAATATAAATAGTCACCATAATAAATATGTTTATTACAAAGAAAGATTAATTATATCACAACTCTTTATACTATTTTTTAAATCAATGAGTTATACCAAATACAATAAGCCTCTGTTTATTGAGACATAACATTAATATACAAACTTAATGGTATATGAGAGTTAGAATATGTATAGTCACCATAATATATATGTTTATAACAAAGAAATATTAATTATATAAACTAAATCCTTTTAGCGGTAGCAAAAAATGCCTCCTTTACTCAAGGTTAGTGATAATCTTTACTCCAAGCGAAGATTTAGGAACAAGTGGTAGGTACGATCATAGAAATTTTCATCCCACACACTTGTCTAGTTGGGATAAATAATGAGTGCTAAAATCCCTAAGGATAATCTTGAACTCTACCTAGATAACACACAACTCTTTTTACTAATTTAAAAAGAATGTAACTACCTTAGATTAATGGTTTTTTATATATTCTTAGAACTTACTCTTTAATGTAAATACTACATTTGATCTTAATATTTATTAATGTTTTTTTTTGTATTCTCAAAACTTGATATTTTTTTTATTTTAATTTGTTTCAATAATCATACAACTCTTACACTATGTTCCAGAGTTTAAAAGTAGAAGGAAAGGAAAGGAAGCAGAAAGAAAGGGGGACAATTTTGTGTTCCAGAGTTTCATTAAAGGAAAGAAGTGGAGGGAAGAGGAAGGAAAATTCCTCCAAATAACAATCCTTCCAAATTGGAAGGAAGCGGAAGGAAGGGAAAGTAAGAAAAATTTAAAGTAAATCATTTACCAATTTACCCTCTCATTTAACCTATAATAAAATCTTACAAGGGTATAATTGTAAAATATACGTTTCTTTTCTCTTCCTTTCAACTCGGGAACACATAAAATCTTTAGTTTCTTTTCTTTTCCCTTCAACTCGGGAACACGGAATAAAATTATATATTTTCCTTTCTTTTCTCTTCTAATATCCCTTTCTCTTCTTTTCTTTTATTTAGTAAACTCGGGAACACAGCGTTAGGCTTCTACGGTTACAAAGCAATGAAAAGAATTAAAGCAATTCAATAATCTTAATTTCAAGTAATGCAAAATGAATGTGATCATAATGTATATAAAATAATTATTCATTATTCAATTTAATATTTATATGGAAAGACAATTTTGCCCTCTTACTAACTTCATTAAGTTGTTGTACCATAAGCATAATATGTAGTATTTACTTAAATTTGGTTTGAATCATTCTCAAATGCTTTATAATACAGTATAGATATATATATATATATAGATATAGATATTTGCAAAAGAAAACATAGAACTCATGATGATAGAAAAGTACTAAAGAGTCAAGAATCAAAATCAAGGGAATAAAAACATAAAGAGATAACACATATTGAGTCTTATAAACAACAGGTAGCAAAATGCTTGATACGTATAAAAATTGATACTTAAAACAAAAATCACCTCTGCTTTAGAAAATCTTTATAAGAGTATAAGGAGATGATGAGACCTTTCGCGTTATCCCCGGTGATCTCGAATCCATCTTTTGCCATTTAAAGACTATTAATCCCACCTGTCAATTATCATCAATCACCATAAATCCACGAACTCATTTTTTTCCATTAACCCAGTTTTATGGTTAAAAAAACTATTTGACCAACTAAATCAAGATTCCTAAAAAAATACTAATTAACATCACAATGCTTACGTATCAAGCTTCAGTGGAAATAATGTCTGCATATCAAGCTTTAATAAAATGCCATAGAGAAAAAAAAAAAGAAAACAATAAATAAAATGAAATATACGGATAGGAAATAATGTTTGCATACCAAGCTTTAATGAAATGCCATAGTGAAAAAAAATGATAAATAAAATGAACGATACGGTAAGAAACCTGTGATGATTGAAGGGTTTTGAGGCGAGAAACCAAAGAATTAGGTTTGGTGCTTTATGTGGTGATTCTTGTTGTTGTTGACTCCACAAAGATGATATATAGATATATAAGAGGAATGAGTTACTAATGAATTGATGATAATGATGATGAAAGATTGATGATTATGAGAGGTTGATGATTATAAGGGATTGAAATGTCTCACATTTAAGATGCATCATAGGTTGTATTTTGTGTTCTAAAAGTTGGACATGAGGGTAGAATTGGGATAAGATTTTAGGATGTGAGGTAATGGATTATGCTAAATTTACCATTCTACCCTTCTAAGTGTCTTAAATGTCCATAAAGTTCCAATTATACCTTCATTATATAAGCATAATTCAATTGTACATATTGCTTTAATAGTTAGACGCTTGACAAAATTACAATCTTAGTACTCCTCCTTAATATAATAAGATAATATAAAGTATAGTAACTTATTGCCTTTCTCACCCCTTCTCGTTTCTATAAGGGCCGCTTGCCGTAGAAACCCTCAACTCAAAGCAATGGACACCGCCACAAGCGATGATCGCTTCCCTTGATTCTGTCACTACCCTTCAAGTCTCTTTGAAACCGACTCCAAGGTAAGTAAGCCTGCTTTACTCTCTTTCACCCTCAATTTCCATCACCCATGATTACCTGCTGCTATTTCACTTTCTCTTTATTACCATTTTTACTTGTTTGCTTTACAGATTTGAGCATTTATGTCAATTATAGAACAGTATCAAAAGTGTTACTCATTTAGTTGATAACTGAATTGAAGGTACACGGAACTCTCAAAGGCGTGGAATAATCTAGAAGCTTCACCAAAAACTCCTAGACAGAGTCCACCGATATGTACTTGATGTTCTTGTTGTTGAGGTTTATTCTCTAATCCAAACATTTCATACATACTATAGCTTGCTAATGTGATCAATTGGGTCTGGTATTGGGTTGATCTGGAATTTTATTCATCTAATTTCAAGTTTCTTTTTTTATAAATATGATTACATTATATATGTTTGAATCTACTAATCTAAGATAAATATATATTTTTTGTATACTAATAAACTCGAAAGTGGTCTAATAATAACCAATACCAACTGGAACCAAATTTTTACAATGTTCAAATCAATGTAACTTTTTGCTTATATAATTCAATATTCTTGTTTTAAAAGAACTTCTTGCACTTTTACCGGCTTCCTTGTTATTACACGCCTGATCTTACCTCACTTGGTGAAGCTCCAATGGATGCGTCGTGTTGAACACACTTCCTGTAAGAAGAAAATCCTGCAACACACTCACTTATTTTTGAACCTGATTTCTTATTACTTTTTCAAATCAGGTGACCAAGAACGATGTAACAAATGGCTTTTGTTTCACTGTCTTTGTTGAGATTATGGAGTTCTTTCTTTTGCCCTCTGACATACTATCTACAATAGTTGAGAGTGAAAGAGCACTGGCCAAGGGGGAAACGATTCGGGCGCATGAACTGCTGGAAACAATTAACAACGGAGACTATGAGTATTTATCTGTTCATGTCATATTTTCGTTTTTAAATTTATGATAACCGTTTTCGAATCATACTTTTACTTGTTGTCACAGGGTAAAGATGAACAATGGACGGGAAGTTGTGACCAAAAAGTACTCGATCAAGCTAAGGTTTAATTACCAAAATTCAAACGATATCCCACTGCGATAATCGTTATCTGAGTTTTTACCGCATTAACTGTATGTCTATATAGGATACTAGGTTAGAGCCCCGCGTGTACACGCGGTACATGTCCATGTCAAATGAAAAAATTCTATAAAGATTGCAGTATGCAAATTTTATTTATTGAAAGTTACGTAATACAATTCGTATGAATTTTGGTTGATTGTAAATTATCATAAAAAAGTTTAATGTTACCTAATAACATATATTTGAATCAACAAATGTATGATTTGACGTGATTTAAAAACAAATAATGAAATGGATAAACATATATTTATTGTAACGACATGCAAATGAAGATTAAATTCAAAGTAAATAAATGTAGTTTAACAAATCATACAACCAAAAAATTATAAAAAAAATTAAATGATTTATGCAAAATATGATCGCATACTTATTCACAAACTTCAAAATATTTTTTTATAGACCACATTTGCTATTTATTATTAACGTTGTCAACTTTATCTAATATTAGTATCTTCAAGTCATCTCTACTCTTGTCACTTAGCAGCGGCATACAACTGCCCATGTGTAAAAACATGATCTTTCAAATACAGACCTACCCTAAATAGGGTTTGTCCTTGACTCTTATTTATTGTCATTGTGAAACACAAAGTATGAGGGAATTGTCTTCTGTTAAATCTGAAAGGAATCTTCTTATCAGATTGGGACAACCTAATTCTTTGGATAAAAGTTCGCATTCCAATGTTACTCCCTGAAATTATTTTAGCTTCTATAACACAGTTTGATATGGCAAGACGATTTGGAACTTGTGGCTTTGAAAAGAATTTATGTCCACTTATAGGATCCCTGAACCATTAGAATAACAAAACAATAAAATTTGTCAAAAAAAAAAAAAAACTTTGATGAGGAAAAGAAAGACATTTGCCATTGTAACTGTATTATTATCAAGAATTTAAGGTAAATATATCCAGAAGACCCTGAACTGTTTTGACGGTTTGACTCATAACCAATGACCTAAAAATCAAGCTAAAACCAAGGTGAAAAATCAATACTAAACCTACATGAGAAACTCGTTAGGAGTAAAGATAGCAACGTGGATGGGTTGAATAATATGTCAAAATGGGAGGTTTTTTATAGGGCAACCTTTTATCCATTTGACCTGTTTCAATGCTACCACAATTGGAATATTGTGTCTCGAACAATTATGATCGAATAAGTCGGATTTATTTATATAATTGAATTATAAAAATGGAAGGACTGGTAATTTACGTGATTTGGTCAACGACGCCTAAAATTAGCACAATTATTGCAATCATGATGATGGTTAGCGTTTCATGACAATTGATTAAAGGACAATTCTTTGTAAACATAATATGATAACGTTAATCTGTCAAAGATATTTAAATGAAAGACGTAATATTCTTATTCTTAGTATCACTGAAACGATATTTAGTTAATGTAGTCAATGATGAAAGATTTCATGACAAATGAGGTTTTTTACTGTTATGAATCGCCTTTTTAATTAATGTTGTTACTGATAACGTAAAATGACATTTCATTACTAATTTCATTACTAATTACTAATAATTGTATTGTAAGACATGACAAATAAATAAAGTCAAAGAATTGACCTCCATCAAAGTAATTAAAACAGTAAAAAGTTTTTATGTTTATCGGTCAACAATATTAAAATGAAAATCGTTATATTAGTAATATCATTGAAAATTATTTTGAATATATTATGTATTTTAGGAAATTGTTAAATAGATTTAAATTATATTTATTTTTAAAAGAATAGATTTAAATTATATTTATTAAATACATTTTGTTTACCAAAATTATTCATGAATCTTTCTCTTATAATACTTACATTTTCGAATTGTTCCACGATCTGTTTATGGTGTGTATAGCAAGTGTGATCAATGTGATACCGTGCAATTAAATAGATAAAGTATAAAAATAGAAAGATTAAAATGTTGACTTAAATCTATGTTAAATGCTTAAAATTAGAGATATAATTGCAATTGTCAATAACTATCATTTATCACAAATTTTAAAACGTATATAGGTATGGTCAACATTTATCACAATGAATAGCTAAATTTCAGGAAAAGAAACACATATTTCGGTATTTTTAATGTATTATAGTTGGTAAAGACATTGAGTTTGAAAATCAGTCATCTATATGCACAGCCGACGTTTCAAGAATATTAAAGAGGCGCCTATTTAACAAAACGTGCCTATAGCGTCTTGTTAGTTTTGTTATAAAATTACGTTAATTAAGAAAAGGTAACAAAACTTGTAGTTATGGCAAACAAAGCCGGTAAGATGGCAATTGTGATTGTTGAGTTATGTTCTATGGGTATATAACTCATTGTGAGCTTTGAATAGCAATCGTACTTGCATTTTTTTTAATTATGATATACATTTTTTAATTATAATAAGTATTTGTATAATAATTAATGATATTATTTATTCAGTCAAAATAACATTAAATAACAATCATTAGGATGCTAATCTAAATTCGGTAAATTGTTAAAAGATAATAATAAATGTCATTAACTTCGGTCAACATATAAATTAATGTCATTAACTTTGTATAATAATCAATGACATTATTTATAAATAATTTTTTCTTGATTTAAATAAAATTATTTTAATTTGCATTAAAAAAACACATTTATCACAAATTTAGTATTTGGTAAATTGACATTCAAGTTTAAATTTAGTAGGAAAAATCAACATTTTTGACTTTCAAGTTTAAATTTAGTAGGAACCACAACATTTTTGACACAATGACACTATTTATTCAGTCAAAATAAACATTAAATAACAATCATTATGATGTTAATCTAAATTTGGTAAATTGTTAAAAGATAATAATAATTGTCATTAACTTCGGTCAACATATAAATTAATGTAAATATTTACAAATTATGAGTAAGAGAATAGTTTTATTAAAATTATGACTTATAAATAATTTACACTATAAATTAACATGTTAGAATTTATATTAACATCTTAATATTGTAAATATTGTAATTTAACGGTTGGTGTTGATTTAGGATTTAGGAGAAAAACTCACAAATTCTGGAATTATAAATAATTTTTTCTGGATTTAAAAAAATATTGTAATTTGCATTCAAAAACACATTTATCACAAATTTAGTATTTGGTAAATTGACGTTCAAGTTAATAACAATTATTAGGATGTTAATATAAATTCGGTAAATTGTTAAAAGATAATAATAAATGTCATTAACTTCGGTCAACATATAAATTAATGTAAATATTCAGTCAAAATAACATTAAATAACAATCATTAGGATGTTAATATAAACTCGGTAAATTGTTAAAGGATAATAATAAATGTCATTAACTTCGGTCAATATATAAATTAATGTAAATAAATAACAATAATTAATATTCAAATTCCAGATTATATGACATTAACACCAGTCAACTATTATTATTATAAGTAAATAACAATAATGCTGAATTAATGACAATAAATTCGGTCATATAAATAAATGACATTAAACAAAATTTCAAAAACCATTGAATTATTTCAATAACATTAAACATAAATTCGAAATACAATAATTCAAATAAATTACATTAAAAACATTAACAACTTTAGACCAACCATTTGTAAAACAAAACACATCATCGATAAATTCTAATCGGACCAACCAGTATTGCCCTTCGTTTGTGGTAATTGTAATGTTTTTGTTGTGTTTGTTTTTACACAACAGAAATTTGTTCATAGCCTTCAGCACAGTCTGGATTGACAAGTTAAAGAACAACATTAAAAAAAATTCATAATTTCTGAAAATTAAATAGGCATATGTACATGAAAATAACAAACATACCAAAACTGTTGCCGAGTGGTCATGCAATATCTTGAAGAACTGAGAACCATTATGATAAGACATAATAGCTTTTGCGTGTTCAGATCAAATCCTGTGGTAGAATATGTAAAAACATATATTATTAACTAAATCTAATAGATATATATGAAAAAAAAATCTTGATGACAAAAACAAAATTACCACAAAAACCATTGAATACTAAAGTATATGTAAAACAACAAAACATATAATATTGTTTTAACATATTTAGGATGATATAACTACTTAAATCGATGATATACCTGCATAAAAAACTGCATACGTCAGAAATCAGAAAAAAAAACAAAAAAAAAAAACCGATGACATAACTGCATAGATCGAAATAAAACAAATCAGAGATCAAACACAAAAGATAGGATGACACAACTGCACGATTTAAATAAATCCTTTACAATCTATCTAGGATGATGTAAATGTTTAAATAGATGATATACCTGCTCAAATCAGAAGTAAAACGGCATAAACCTGTTCCAAAGAAAAATAAAACTGCATAAACCAGGAATCATCGATTCAATATATTTAGGATGATATAAATGCTTAAACCGATGATATACCTACATAAATCTGATTCAATATATTTAGGATGATTTAACTGCTTAAATCGATGATATACCTGCATAAATCAAAAATAAAACTGAATAAACCAGGAATCAAAAATAAAAAAAATACGATTACATAACTGCATAGATCCAAAATAAAACAAATGAGAGATCAAACAAAAAAGATAGGATGATTTGAAGAAATCAAACATTTGATGTATTATAGATAGATGTTAGGAATAGGAAATGAGAAAAAAAATGATGCAATATTACCTTGAATAAAATCGAATAAAAGAATGGAGGATGAAAATTGGAAGAATTGTCAAGGAAGAATGAAGATTGAATGTAGAATGAAGGAAAAAAACGGCTTTTATAGATGAATTGATGGAGCTCCATTTACCTTGTTGGATCCTAGAGGCCTTCTCTAAGGTCTCAATTCGACCCGACAACTACTCAATTATTATATAGGTAGATTAGGATCCAATTAACTACAACATTTTACCCCTGTTCCGCATTTTTTTTCCTTCAATTAAGCATCCTCTAAATCATCAAACTCTTCACCATAAACCAATCTACCGATCAAATAAATTAATTGGACGTTGGCAAAAAAAAAAAATACATGGAGTCCATTTCATAGTTATCGATAGCGAATAGCGGTCAATAGAGACAAGCTGCCGATATGCTATGTAGTGATAGCGATAAGGTATTAAAATATTTAAAAATATAAAAAATAGCTATTTATATTTTATACATTTATGTAATGTTAATTTAATACTTTTTATGTACAAATTTACAAGTATAAAGACCAAATGTAAACTAGTGAAAATAGAGGGGGTTAAATGTTTGCATACACAAACTAATTTTATACTTTCTATGTAAAATTTACAAATTTTAGGCAGTATATGTAAACAAGTGAAAGATAGAGGGGTTAGATGTGAAAATAGATAGTTATTTAAACCTAAAAATGCTGAAATAGAGAGACTCAAATGCACGTAGCCGCTCTTCATCTTCCTCTTTGTTTCCGGCAAAAAATTACAGCGACATAGCCAGACGTCGCTATTTGCTAGATATGTGGTCGATATGTACTGTGTAGTGGTATATGGTCGCCACGCTATTCGCTATAGCGCCTGCTATAGACGCGATTGACAACTAACTATGGTCCATTCTCAAAGAAATGTTTATGTTTTGTCACTTTGGACACTTCAGGAATATATTTGGCCCAACTTGAACAGTTTATATTTGATTTATTTGACCCACTTAATGATTTGAACAGTAGATTTTGCTGTTATTACATTACCAAATACATAATTTATAATAATGTATAGATGACATTGATACATTTGATGTTCTTATCTAAAATTAGATAAAGCATACTTTGTTTTTGATATATATGACCCACTTAAAACAGTTTATTTGACTCATCATAATAAAGTGTTTTGATGCTAAAAACTTGACTGGGAACAAACACACATGTATGCGTGTGCGTGTGCGTGTCAAGTAGTTGATGCTATTTTTACGATGGAAGAAACAATACGGTGGAATAGAAAACAAAATATTTCGGCTAAGCCATTTGATGGAAACAGGGGAATAGAGGAAACAGAATTGAATAATGTGGCTGAGGCTAGGGATAAGCTCGTAAAGATGGTCGATGGCAAGTGTTTGACGATTGCAGTTTCATATATAGATGAGCACATGCGTTGTGTTGGAGACGTTTATTGCAATGGCATCCGTCTACAGGTAATCCCGTCGTGTACTAACGAACACAAATGTAACACGACTAATTTATAAAACTAAATTATGCAGGAAAAATTGTTGATGTGAAAATCTGCAACTTTCTATGACAAGAGGCCCGGAGTTATTTAGCTGAGCTGTGTAGGCTTCACTGGTTTAGTTCAGTTTTTGAACTGGGGTGGAAAACATATAGTTATTTACCTTTGTTAAATACCCTTTTGGTCAATAGTGTTTTTCCCATCAAATAACTATGCACTGTAGCTACTCATCCAGTTCATCTATTTAATGTAGAAATGGTCAAGTCGCTAACACGTGTGAATATTGTAACCCTTACTTTTTGTATGAGGAACGTGTCGTCTTAGTAACCGCTAACCAATGTTTTCATGACCATATTGCATGTTGAACTGATCTTCTTACGGGTGGCGGTGGACGATACTAGGTGGTGGTGGTGGTGGGTGAGGAGAAGAGAAGAGGAGAAGACCTTTGAAGACCTTAGAAGACTTTGGTCCAAGTCTGCACCAAGAAGAGGTCAGGAAGAGCTTTTGGAGTGAAATGTCTTCCGAAAAACAAACAGTCTGCCCGCCCCAAACGTCTGCCCGCGTCTGCGCGACGCAGACAAAAGAGGTCAGAAGTGCTTCTGGGAGAAAAACAAACACCACCTTAGTGTACCGTAGTGGGCGTTTTCAACTCTCGTTATGGGGCGTTATTGGCCTCCATAGCGCGGGGCACACCACCCCCAGCCCTATGGGGCAACTGATTATGGAGATAACGTTATGCATGAGAATCAATGAAATTTGACCGTTTGGCATCGATGTGAACGTTGGTTCAAAACGTTAAACGGTAACTTTAATTAAAAAAAAAAAGTTAATCACTTATATATTTTAACATATTTATTCACACATTCAAACTCTTCACACACACATTCAAACACATACCATACAACACACACAGATGAATCCTTTCGGTCGAGGTTTCGGTTCTCAATCGTCTGGCGAGCCTAACCAACCCATTGCTCCGGGTTCAGTTCAAAACCAAGCAGGTTTTATGAACCTATTAATCCAACCCATGGGATGGGACCCGAACACGTATAACTTCAACATGGGAGGTTTCGGGTCATCCCAAGTTTTTGGGTCTTCCCAAATGTTCGGGTCATCACAAGCTTGGCAAGAGTCAATCTCGGTTCCGGAGACCCAGGAGCCGGAGCTGGAGCAAGAGCCCAAGCGACCAACCGGGCAACAAAGACGATCCCACAAAAAGAAAGAAACCTAACGCCGCACGACTACAAGCATGGGACGACGAAGAGTTGTACGCGTTGGCCCGAGCGTGGATTGACGTTTCGAAGGATCCTATTGTTTGTAAGATATATATTTTTTGTTATGTTATGTTATATTAATTTATGCATAGTGTTTTTTCAACGCACACTTATATATTTTTTGGTTTGGTTTTTTTAGCGAACTATCAAAATAAAGGTGAGTTTTGGAGACGAATCCAGACTATATTTTTTGGTCTCGTTGATAGGGGAGAAGATTACCGGCCCCCGAATTCAATATCGGGCAAGTGAAGCAATATTAACACCAAATGCACCAACTTTCAAGTCATTTATCAACGCTGCCGGTACAGATGGAAAACCGGCCAAAACGACGAGCATATTTTGGAGGCAGCTTTGGAAGAATATAAAGCCACACATGGGAAAAATACTCTGGCTTTGGCGGCTGCTACGAGATTGCTCCAAATGGTCTAACGTCCGCCCGACAGTTGTAACTTCTTCATTTAGGGCCATAAATATGAGGCCTTCAAAGAAGTCCAAGACCATCGGTCGGTTGATCCCGAACCGCCAACGTCCGACGCGCGAAACATCGACCTAAACGCCGAAGAAAATGCGTTTTTTGCAGAGAAGGGCGAAAAAGTTACCACGTCCGCCCGGTCGGAGTCTTTGTCAGGGGTCAACGAGTTGAGTCAGGCGTTTTCTAAGATGAACCAACGCCTACAAGACATACGCGACATCGGGGCTCAACGTAATGCAGACAACCGAGAGGTGGCCGAGCTTATGAGGGATCGACAATTTGAACACGACTTTGAGTTTTACACGAACAGTTCATGAACGTTCGGTTCGTTTACAGGCCTACAAGAAAGTAGATTGAATTCAAAAATTCCGATGCACATGTTTTTGTCATAAAGAAACAAAAAAAAAAAAAAAGATAAAAAGTGTTTTACGTCAACCCAACCCATTTCGTTGTATGTATCAAAACTTACATGCCCAGGGTACAAGAATGTACCACTGATTCTATTTGCCACCTCGGACTGGTTCGCTTAACGAAATCAACAATGTAAAGTCATGAAAATTAAATACTTGAGCTTACACAATCTTACATTATTTTACAAGCAAATACATTAAATAAGGACACCCTTTCTCGTATGATACTTCATCCTGATAGCGTCCCAAAATGCAGGAATTGCGATTTCGTTAGGAACTTCTTTAAATGATGGCAAGTAATTTACGTCGACAATAACATGGTCTCGTGTCCCCTCCTGAAGCTAATAAAATGTAAACAAGGATTTAATCAGTGTCATGATTCGCCTTTCAAACTAAGCTTTCGTGATAACAAATGTCAACACGTCATAACAGTTTGCAAGTATGACTAAGAATGGCTTTTTGATTTAAAAAAAAAACGTTTGTTCTTGCAAAAGGTAGACCTCATCATCATACTCCGTAAAGCCTACCAATAGCAAAGCTAAGTTAGGGTCTGAGGAGAGTAAGATATAGACAGTCTTACCTCTACCCATAGAAATAGAGAAGCTAACTTCCACTGAGACCCTTATCTCAACGGTAGTTTTGTATCAAGCCTTAGACATAAGACACATAACACTCAACACTCGGGATGAAGGCTGATTGGTGCATGTACCCTTGGTTTTAAAAAGCGCTAGGCGCACAAAAGCGACAAGGTCTAAGCGCATCGTGCGAAGCGCAAAAAGCATGGGATTTTCGTACCCAAAAAAATGTGTTTTTTCTGCGCCTTTGGGAAAATGGGTAGGCGCAAAGCCCTGAGGCGCCCTAGGCTGCGCCTCAGGCGCGCTTTTTAAAACCCAGCTTGTACCCCTTGTCTTTCGACTATCAACGCCACCACATGATGCATGGTGCAAAACGTAGACCTCTTTAACGAAAAACCAATAACTGTTATGATATATAGAAGTGACTCACAACAACATCAAAGCCAAAGATGGTAAGATCAAGAACCCTTCTAAGGTAAGTTGCAGCATCGGTAACAAGCTGAATATCAAGTTCAGGCTGTTCTTGCATCTTTGAGCCGTCAATAGGCAGAGATTTTAAACTGTGAAAAAACCCATGAAGATGATGACAAAAACTGTTGGATGGATTCAGCAAACAAACATGGCATCAGATACCTGTCGAAGAGCAGCGGTTTGAGTCCATTTTTTTCAGATGAGTTCTTCAAGATATCAGCATTAGGTGTCGAGTTTTTAACTGCGTAGAATACCTTTTCCCCCAACACATACATCTTGAAAAGAGTAGACGAATGATCCACGTATTCCTGCAATTCATACAACACAAGGAAGTTATTATCCATTTATTTTTGTATTCTGTAAATAATGTATTAAATACAATTTTTTTTTTTTAAATAGAAAAAAAACTATATTTTGTGTGGTTCAAAACTTTGTAAAAATTTAAATGCATACCTGCACAACTGCTGGAAGAGGAACACTCAAACCCACAAAATCAGAAGCTTTAAAGACGATGGCCTGCCAAATACTACGTAAGTCCGTTGACTAAATGAGAGTTTGATTTGATATTAATGATTAAATAAAAAGCCTTTAAATGCAGGACTCAATTCATTTAAACAAGCAATCGACGGTAGAAGATGATGTCTTTGTGTTGGATATAAGTCTAAATACTCGGTATAGGTAAGTGTGTGTGTGTGTGTGTGTAGGAAATTTATAGAATGTAAGCATAGCTTTCATTCAAACCGTCAGCCCTAATGAGGTTGGCATCTTCGCTTGGAGGGTGATGAACGGTCAACGGTAGACTTCCACTGGCATTCATACTTAATAGCATATGGATTGATCTTATTCCCGGTTTATGTCATTGAGGACATGATAGAAACCTTAGATGATTATCTGGTTTGTTGTCAACCAGCTTCCAATATGCGGTCCGAGGTTTTTAATTAATGAAACCAGGTCCTTTATAAAAAAAATACAGTGGCGGAGTTGCTAAACATGAAGGGAGCTCGCGGGGTCACACTAACAATAACCATGAAAGTCTGAGTCAACATCTTTTGTCACGCAAGCTAAATAGATTCACTTATATAGAAAATAGAAAGCAAAGTCAGAGTCATCACCGTCTTACCATACTGTGGGCCTCAGCTACGCCACAAGCAACTTGAGGTTTTACAATACTTGGTAGGGATAACTTAGCTTCGTGCAGCCGCTGTTCCAATTGAACATCCTCAAAGTTATCAACCTGCAGACAACTTTTCACAGTTGCAATTAATGCCAGAGCGGACTAAAGCAATCTATCACGCAAAAAACAAACGGATGTGTAATACATAAATAGTTATAATGTAGACAACCTTCAAGAAATAAGCCCCTCTGATTTTGTGTTGGCTTTCTGTTTTGATATTCGACAATCCCAGTAGGATTTCTTGAATTTTTAATCGATCCACAACTGGAAAAATGTTGTCAAACGGATCGATCACACAGCAATCTGGCAGGTCACCTATATACCTAATCACAAGCAGATATATAAGATACCATCCTATGAAATTGTAATGTAAATGTATTCAGGTGACAACAAATATTAACTAGACCAGTTACTCATTGAGCCTCAACTACTCATGAAGCGTGAATTGAGACCGAGGTCACAAAAATCAGAATCATACAGAGTCGTTTACCTCTGTAATTCCTGCATTCTGGTAGTGTAAAT
This sequence comes from Ambrosia x helenae, assembly GCA_030844895.1. NCBI lineage: Eukaryota > Viridiplantae > Streptophyta > Magnoliopsida > Asterales > Asteraceae > Ambrosia > Ambrosia x helenae. The sequence continues at coordinate 23,409 of JAUTDX010000322.1, forward strand.
AATGTTACTAGAACCATCACGAGAATTGCTTCTTTCGATCGATGAAATTTCATCAGTTGCTTTATGAATAACAATGTCCACTTTTTTCAACTGATGCAACATCGGGAGGTCAAATGTGAGAGGCATAAATATCAACCCATTTTCCGTAGGGTTTAATGGAAATGCACCTCTCTGCAATAACAAATACGATATACTTAGTTTTCAATACTATAACGATGAAACTAATCTTCTGTTTATTATTATAATTATCATTCGCATCAATTTTCTTCCTCAAGCTTGTAAACTTTTCACTATTATCTAGAAGTAGAAAGTTCTCACCTTCGCAAAATCTTCCTCACGCGAAGGCTTCATAATATAGCCCACAACCACGTTATCCTCACTAGACTGCTTGAAAGAAAAAAATAAACAAAATAAACAAAAAAAGAAACATAATTGCTGATTCTTTTTCACATTCAATATTTTGAAACAACTTATATACAAGATCAAGCAATGGACACGGGTGATAAACGGGACACACAAACAAACTCAGGTCAGTATCTTTATATTCATCAAACTTTAGAGAAAAGTGCTCCGATAATGTCATAGATCCATCCACAGTCTATGCAGAAAAAATTCAACCCATGTATGTGAAATGCACCAATTTGGGATATTTTTCATTGGGTCACTCCAACTCGTAACATAATCAAGTGTTTAAAACATTCTAAATTGCTTACAAGAAAAACTGGATCATCTTAGTTAAAAACAATGTCATAAAGAATAGTGGAAAGAGACAGAATTATTACCTTCCTATTCAACTCACAGATAGTCAGAGGCAACTCTTCTAGCTTCTCTATGAGGATCCCACTTGGATTCTTGCTTGCACTATCACCATCAACATCTGAGACACAGGTAGACCATTTCACATGGTTGTCAAGGATAAAAACATTGACATACATACTTATAAACGTTTTTTTTTGTAAATTGACACATCAATAGCCCGATCCAATTGGTCTAACAGAGGATCTGTGAGAACTGAGAAGCATTTGATCCTTCAAAAATGTTTTAAACATAGGTGGCAAAATGGTTGGGTAACATGTTGACACTGATTTGGGTCAGGTTGGGTTATTTACTTGGTTTTAAAAAGCGCGAAGTGCACAAACGCGACGAGGTCTAAAACGAGGCGCAAAGCGCAAAAGCGGTGGGCTTTCGTACGCGAGGCGCAAGATGAATACATATATTTTTTTATATATGTTTGAGGTTTTTAGCATCTTTTACCCAAAATATAGATACAAAATAAGGTTTATATATGATTTAACTTAGATGTACAACATTTTTAGCTACACGTATAACAATTTTAAGCACAAAAACACCCCGTGTACGAAAAGCGCGCTTTTATTGCGTTTTCGTACGATGCTCGCCTAGTGTTACATAAGGCGCACAGATTGGCGCCTAGATGCGCTTCGCGCGAGGCGCGCTTTTTAAAACCAAGGTTATTTATAGAATGGGTTGGGTCAACCTGCAATACCACGAACATTTGCCCCGTCCTCAACTATATAATAATTTTTTTTTTTTTGAACATTCAAACAAAGAACTATATAATAAATGAAGACATGAAGTATGGTTACAAATTCAATACTATCACCATAGTTCTATCAAAAAGATTTGAATATTCAAATACACTTCTACATGCTTTACCTATATGCTGTGATACACCTACAACCAAGTTTTAATGATTTGACTATTTTATCTGTTATAGGCAAAACGTAGCTTGTGAATCAATCCATTTCTGAGAAAATGGGTTAAATTTGGGACCTTTAGTTTTGGATTGAACCAAAAGAAATTATAAATGGCGGTCCAACCAAGTGTTCATATGAGAAAGTGAGCCAATGTTTAGTTACTTACTTACAACCACATTTATCCAGCCAGAATTTAAGGATTTTGGAATAAGTCCTTCATTGCAGTTTGAAACCACATGCAAAATAGTTGCACCTTTGTTCTCCCACGCCCGAAAAACCGCATTTATAGTGTCATCCATACATGATGGATTGTATATGAAGCGCTCGAGTGTGTATTCACAAGCCAGCTTCTCAAGAAGGCTTACCTACAGTAAGCACATCAAACAGTTAGGTAATCAAGTCCTGAGCTGGTACCACTAGAGGCCACAAAATGAGCGGATCAGACGGGTTGTGTATTAGATCTAAAAGGAGTCAGTCTTGGTCGCGTTGACCCCCAAACACTATTTGTCCTATCTCTGAGATCTATGTGTAAATATACGAAATACCAACAAACACTCGTACCCGGTACATACCACAAATAGCAAAGCTACTGGTAGGGTCTAGGGCGGGTGAGATCTTGGTTTAAAAAAGCGTGAGGCGCTCCGAGGCGTTTTGGTTCCAAAATCCGAGGCGCGGGGCTTAAAGCGCGAGGCGAGAGCTTCATGTATGTGAGGCGCTCAAGGTAAAAAAGAGTAAAAAAATATTTATACAAGTCAATACTACATATTCTACTTGTTAATCAATCCTAAAAACAATAACATAAATATAAACACACTTAAACACTTCATTAAACAAACACTTAAGCCGAAACACACTTAAAAAACTTTTAAAAAAAAAACCCTGATTTGGATTTTTGGCCCAAAAAAACCCTAATTTTGACTGAGGCGGCGCCTCAAGCGCCTTGGCTCGCCTCACAGCGCTTCATGTAGTTTAGCGCCTCAGGCCAAAAAAAGCGCTTTTCTAGCGCCTTGGGCGCCTCAAGCGCGCCTGAGGCGCGCTTTTTTAAACCAAGGGTGAGATGTAGGTAAACCTTACCTTTATCCCTGGGATAGACCCCTGACTCCAAACACATCCAGCAGACAAATAGCCAATAACAAAAATATACCATGTCCTCATAGAGATGCAACTCAAGCAAATCTCATCTAATTTGCTCAACCCAAGACCCAAGTCACTTTGGGCATACCTCTACTTCTATTCCTCTCCACCGTGAGGCAGTGTTGCAAAACTCGGTTTGGGCTTGTACTCGGCGACCTACCCTAAAGCGAGTACTCGGGGTTCAAATCGGCCTATGCAGGGAGTACTCAGAGCACTCGGCCAACTCGGCGACCTACCCTGGAGCGAGTACTTGAGGAGTAATCGGTCAACTCGGCCTTATTTTGCAACACTGTCGTGAGGATTTTCACTACTCTCACTGGCGTTGTCGACTGCCTTCTTTTCACATGTCCAAACCATCTCAATCTCCCCTCCTTTATCTTATCTAATATACTAGCCACTCCTAACCTTACCCTACAAGTGTCATTTCTACTACAAGGATAATCTAGTTTTCTTAGATGAAGTGATATATGAGGGTTTATTCATATAAAAACACTTTGGGAGATCTGCAGTTTGTTTGACCTGTTCCGCCATTTCACCGTTTTCCATTTTTACCTCAGTTTTCAAAAAATTCATGAAGGACTAGGCTATACGCAAAATGGATACACCACTAACGAGTTACACACGGGCCGTGTAACATTTCTCCATATCACAAGGTCGTATAACACTATACGGCTGTAAAAGGTGTTATATACTAAAACTAACTGATGTGACCGACCTAACAACTGAAACTACTCTTTGTCTGCCCATGGGCTCGGATGATATCAAACAGTGTATAGACTACTCTTTGCAAAGTATAAACTGCTGACACACTAACATAAACAAAAAGCAGACAGCCCATTGACATCTAAACCCAGTCTAACACAAAATATATATAATCGAATTGACGAAAAAGCATCATAACATAACACACTACCTTGGCTTCCGCTAGATCTACGGCATACGATAATCCCTGCACAAAACAAATAAAATAAACCAACAGTTAAATGCAATGAGATATGCAGTTATTCTGTGTCTCAAATCATCACTTTAAAGTTGAAACAATGCCCCCCACCCTTTTAATCTAAAGAATCCCTCCCAGAAGCCCAATAAGTAACTCCTTACACACATGCAATTAGAGCTTAATTACAAGTTTTTGAAGATTAACATCATCATCACTGAATAAAATAAGAAGAGTAAAGAAAGAAAGAAAGGTATTTTACCGTAGGAATGTTGGAATATCGAAGCTTACGAAGTAAATAATGAGCTCCGGATAAAGTGTGTCGAAGTTAAAGATTACAGAGCTGTCCAGTACAATACCTCGGACTCCTCCGCCACCACCATCACCGCCCATCGGATTTTTATTTTTTTTTTGCTTTTTGTTGAGTAAATATTTTATTTTATAAAATGTGTATTAAAAAGATGATGAGGAGAGTTGTATTATTGTTGAATCGGTGGGTACGTGGTCATCAACCTGGATACACCGCCAATCGCACATCTCCATATATGCTTTGATTGATTCCGACACCACTACCAATCAAGCCGGCCACATGTTAATATGTTACTCACCGAAATGCGTTATGTAATGGATCATTACGATACACAGCTAATGAAATACTGTGTGTTTGGTTGGTAAATGCAATAGAATCACCCATTTATTAAGGTATTTTATTGGGTCAAAACCATTTCATCCGTCCTCATGCGTTTTTTTTTTCACCCTTCATTAACAACACCAAAACCCACCACCACCGTTACCCACCCACCATCACCGACACCACTTGCCACCGTAACCTTCACCCACCATTACCACCACTAACCACCACCCAACACTAGCACTCATTACTGATTTTATTTCTTCATCTTTTACTGTCTACCAAACAACAAAAGGTAATACTTTATTTCATTGCCACATGGCAACTAAACAGGACATGGAATGGTAAATATCCATTTCATTACCTCACCCATTTCATTACCCCATACCAAACAGAGCACATCTTAGTTTATTTAAGTTTAACAGGAGCCTAAGTTACCTGTGCGTTGTCACGGGAAGCGGTCTAACCCGCATGTTGTCGCGGAATATGGTTTTTAACTTGTACGTATCGAAACAGAAAGGCTAGTGTTACTGAATAAATGTTTTATTGCTAATGTAACTTCATGAGAAAACTATGTAAACGAATACGGTATTAGTACCGACATTCATACAATACTTCGGTTCTCCATGATAATGAAAAATATAATTATAACAGTACCGAAATGTACCGAAATTATTGATTTGGTTTGAGTACGCAGTGCCAGATACCCATCACTAAAAAGGAAAAAAAAATACAATAACTGGTACAAATAAAAAGAGTTTTTACATAAAATTAAAATGTTGGTGCACGTTAGAAAAAAGGAGGTAGTGCACGTTAGCAATGGTGGGCAGTGTAGTGTAAGTTAGAAAAGGTGGGCGGTGTGAGTTAGCAAAGATGGGCAGTTTAAGTTAGCACAATGGTAAGCAATGTAAGTTAGCAAAGAGACATTATAGTCCTTTATTCATGCTAGTTCTCTAATAAAATAAACATATTCGTCTGTATTCAAATCGGAAACATTCTACAGAAGAACAAAACTGAACATAATTAAACGAACATAAATGAATCCAACGAACAAGCGTAATACCGGATGGTTCATTGAACGTTATGTTTGTTTACAAATCTAATACTGATCTAACACCACAATTTTTTCATGTTTTTGGTTTCAATAGCCTTTGATTTTGGTATCTTTTCTAGTATTTTCAATGACAGTGGTACAATAGATATGTACTAAACGGATAAAATCGATATTGTATATGGTTTATTCTTTCACTTGTTTTTTTTAGTTTTAGTGTTTTTTTGGTAAGGTACTGATCTCAACCCTGTAATATTATAAGTTGTGTATATGGGACAATGTATCTAAACTCTAATCAAGCAAACCTATTATTAGAGTTAATTACGTAAATAGTTTATATCGATGGACTTTATATGTATTATTAAGTGATAACTTAAAAAATATATTTTTAAAATCTAGATTGTCATTTTATAAAAATTTTAGGATGTAACACTAACTTTTATTTAGAAAAATAAAGTAATGAGGGTTTTACGCTTTTAACAAATATAGCAACTATTTTACTCTGAATAATAAGAAGGAAAAAAACTCAATCCGAGGTGGTTTGTTTATTGGGGTTCCAAAGAAATAAAAGTATTGAAACGTAGGCGTCACTAAAGATACAAAGGTTTCCCTCCTCCTTGGCTCACGCCCATGTAAGGAAGGGTGAACACAACCTTGCAGCCATCACTCAACCACCGACCAGCTTCCCCTACTCCATCACCCACGCCCATTGTTCGCTCCACACCCCTTTTCGCCTCTTGGTATAACGGTGTTCACGAGTGGCCCAGTGGAACCCTTGGCGCCCCTCCAACACCCTAAAATAGGTAGTCTCGATCTTAGGTAGGTGAACACTCAATCAAATGCCACCCAACCATTTAGTCTAAACATATGGGCATGGCCATTTTTTTCTTTATGTATATAATAAAATTTCCATTTATCAAAGATTCTTTTTGGCAGTTGATGATTTGTAACATCCCATCCCATATCTGTATAAACTAAAAATGGAGTGATTTTAAGTCATGGAAGTCATGAAACTTCTCAATTAAGTGTACCCAAAATTTCAATAGCATATGTTGAGGGTTTAAATTGGACACATTAAAACTTGTTTATAATTTGGATATCAATCCTTAACCCACCACGAGGAGTTTTAATTTAGATTTAAATGCAAATCTAGTCTTTGAGTTTTGTAAAAAAATTGCATTTTTATCCATTTTTTTTTTTTTTGTCAATTTAGTCCCCATGGTTTCATTTTTTTATTAATTTTAGTCCCTATGGACTAACAAGATTTGGATGAAAGTGACAATTTTTGACAAACCCCAGGGACTAAAATGACAAAAAATGAACCACATTGACTAAATTGACAAAAAAAAAAGATTTGGATGAAAGTGCCAATTTTTGACAAACCTCAGAGACTAAATTGGCATTTAACTCTTTAATTTAATCACGAAATTGTAGTCTAAGAATGGTTCCTCATTAATTAAATAATCATCCGTCTCTGAATGGTTATTAAAAAGCTACATCTGAATGGTTCATAGTCTCTTAATGATAAAGGTACATCCTAAGGATTGCCTTTTAACCATTCAGACTTAAGGTTACCTTCTAACCATTCAGATGTTAGACTATCCGTTGTGGGTAGAGGTGAGTGGGGGATTTATCGAATAATATTTTGCCATGTAGGCGTCGATGTGGCACTGGCTTGCGACCGTGGGCTGATAGCTTAATCCCGTTGTGGCTAAAGGTGAGCGAGTATTTTTTGGAAATAATAGAAAAATTAGAAAGACACAAATAATTCCCCGCTACCACACGCGAGTGTGGTAGCTTGGGCTCGCTCGTGGGATCTTTCGAGTGGGGGTGTTGTGGTACCACCGATCCATGTGGCTGGCGAGCTCGTTCGCGCAAATCCGGTCGCGCATCACAACGGACGGCCTTATGGACAATTAATAGGAAGCATCTGAATGGTCATTAAGATGCTACCAAACAGCCATCTCAAACCTTGTAATTTAGATTAGAAAGTTTTTATGTAAATATATTAAGACGATATTCTTTAAATTGAGAGTTAGAAAATTGAATGACAAGTTTAAAATTTAAATACATTGTATCTGCTTAGACATGATATTATAACCTCCATCTTCACCTTGCATCCATTAATTTGACATCACAATCTGGAAGCTTTGGACGCTTGTAGATTGTACTATTGTAGGGTAGAGGGCTATTTTGTTCCTCGCACTCACGTTTTCATTCTTATCTTGCTTTTATGTGGACTTGTCAAACAAAGAAGTTACTATGATCTGAGTGACTATTGGATTGTTTCTTTTGAGTAATTGATTACATTTTGTTTGTGGGCTACAAAGAAGCATGAATCCAAATATACTCAAACATATAAGAGAAATGGAGAGATATTTATTGATATTGATACAAGTTACAATGATTACAAGGAGTATGAATCTAACGCTAAGACCTTGGATCGTCTTCAACTAGAAATAGAGAGTCACACCTTGTTCTTCTTCCTTCTCTTGTTTAGTTCTGCACATTTTAGGAGAGTGAGGGTGGCGGCTCTTCATGAGAGAATGCCCTAGATTTTAGGTTAACACCCCTTAAATAGAAGACTCCATAACCATCATTATGGGCCTCAAACATAATGGGCCAGGCCCATAGGTTTAGTACTATATCTCTTCATGTTAATTTTGATAATTGTTGTTGATGATGATAACTTGATGACCGATGTTGTTCATAGAGGTCTGTATATATAGAGACGAAAGATGGACTAGAAGGAGACAGTGAAGGAATGGATTAGTGCGGTTTGGAAAAATGAGAAATGAATTTGTGATATTATTATGTAAATAATTTTTATTGGTTGATCGTAAGTTTTGGCTATCTTCCTGTAAATATGTCACCAGCCCGTGAGGCAATGCCCCCGGTCTAAAGACTAGTTACTATTATTTATTTGGTTTCAATTTCACCAAGTCAAGATTGAATTTAGACAAGAACCATAACATATATAGTGATCCTAACTTGACCTTCGAACAAGTCATAGTCAAGGAGGGTAATAAGGTAACACAAATGGTTTTAAAAATGCAAAAATATTCATTCTCTCATTACATCATTTGATTGTGTTTTTAAATCAGACACGATATGTTTTAAAAAAGTTTGTCATCGGATTATTATATTTTTTTCTTACTTTTTCATCGGATTATTATAGTTTTTTCTTACTTTTTCATGGGATTATTTAATTTATTTCTTCTTTTATTAGATAATTTAAAAAAAGTATTTTGCTAAATCGGTACTTAGTCAAGTTTGATAGTTATTTTCAGTACTCGAATTCTTCTTAGACTCTTAGTTTCTATGGAATTAATTCAAAGATTCATTAAACAAATTCTTCATTTTAATCCCATTTTAGTGATTTCTTAGCTCATGGTTTTAATTTAATCCATAGTTCATTTCTTAGCTCATTTTGGTTTTGTCGACATTTATCAAGGGATATTGAGTTGTGTGTTAATGTCGCGAACAATTAAAGTATGTCTCTTAGACCATAAGTCATAACTAGTGAAGAAGGTATTACTGTAGATTCATTAAAATATGAGAAAACATATATTCCGTATATGTGATCATTGGCATTTGGGCTTATCATGATACTAGTAATTTTCTATTCAAATAATAATAATATTTTGTTTTAAGTTTTTAATGTCTTTGTACTCTTAAAGTTAGGTAACTAAATCATGCACATATATCATACATGAAAACTGGTTTTCGTGATAAGTGTGAGACCATTCAAAGTGGAGGGGGAAAAGAGGGGCATTAAGCGTCATGTGATACTTGTGAGGCCTGTGTTTTGAATTTAGAAATGATATTTAGGGTTTTTTTGTCTTGAAAAATACTAAACACGACAATTTAAAACACAATGCAATGTATTATAGTCATTAAAGTTAAAACACAGCTAAAACACACTAGTTAACACTTAAAACACACTGATTGATGTTCTTGGGATGGTGTTCTAAATTTTAAGCCTAAAATACTTTGTTTTCGGTTTTTACTTGTTATGTTTGGTGTTTTTCTAGGCAAAACAATCCAAAGTATCATGAAATAAGTCAAAAAACGATGCATACATATCAATTTTTAATCCTTCTCACACTTCTCACAAAAACATATTTTCCTACAGGATCCCTACCAAAATATGCTGCCAACCAACCCACCGAAAGCCTGTCGTGAAGCTCGGGTGATCCTACTAGTATATATAAAAAAATCAATCAAATTCAACACCCAGGTCTGCCATGATCCATGCATGGTTTCTTAGATTTAGATGTCTGTTATTCTTTCATATCTTTGGGTATACACAAGACAAGCCAAGAAAAAAACATTTTACAATATTTTTAATGCTAGCGTATTAAGTGCTTGTATCCCAATATTATTATTATTATTATTATTATTATTATTATTATTATTATTATTATTATTATTATTATTATTATTATTATTATTATTATTATTATTATTATTATTATTATTATTATTATTATTATTATTATGTGTGTGTGTGTGTGTTGGGGGGGGGGGGGGGGGGTTGTTTCTTTATCATTCTTCACATGATTCTCTTTGTAGTTATTTGACATGGAAAGGTGTTTAAATCTTCACCTTGTATCCATTTAATTTGACATCACAATCTAGAAGCTTTGGAAGCTTGTAGATCGGTGGGTTGATGGCTACTTTGGTTTCTAGCAGAAATTGTTGATTCTCATTTTACATTTATGTGGATTTGTCTTTGTCTAACAGAAAAGTTTCTAGCATTCCAAGTTTCCAATTCTACTAAACATTTGTTTGTTTTTTAGGGCATATAAGTTTTTCATATGCTATCCTTGCTTCATTCTCCATGAAAAATGTTTTCCTAGAATCCCAATAGCTAGTGTACTTCACTTGTCATTCCTTCGTTTCTTTGAATTTGGTTAGTACTTGTTTACGCAACAATTTTCTTAATCTAAAGTCGAAATTTAAACCAATTATCGAATAATGAATAATCGTGTATGATGTAGGGTTAGAGTCAATAGTTCAATACATAGTGAAAGAAAAATAAGAAGTCGTAGGAAGGGTATCAAACAGACTTAAACTCATTCAAGCGGCATTGGAATCGTCTCATCGAACCCTACGATCTTAGTTTTTTGGTTTTTGGTTTTTTTTAGCTTGTAGTTTTTAGATGTTACGTTATATTACTATGTCTTTTATGTAACATTGTGTCTTTTTCTTATTTTCATCATTGTGTCGTTTTTGCGATTCATTGTTTCTTCAGCATCGTGTTGTATTTTTCGGCACTGTATTATATTTTGTGGCTCATTGTGTCATATTTTGTAATCTATTATGTTTTTTTATACTTTTTACCATTGTCATTTTTATTACACAGTATATGATAACTTGAACTATATTATAATCAAATATTAATTATTTAACCCATCACATTGCGATACTACCAACAATCATAAATATTAACTATGTAATCAAATAGTAATAAAATATTAATTAATTTTGTTACACTGTGTATATGATAATAATTTGAAATATTAATTATTTAACCCATCACATTGCGATACTACCAACAATCATAATTACACAATATAATAATAGCTTAGAAAGATTACACAAAAAAAATTGTCAAAAGTATAATAATATGTTGATAGAATTTTCTTGCTTAATAATATATTAAAATGGCCAATGTAAATGACTTGTTCAACCATGTATATCTAATCTATAGATGATCACAACACAAATTAAATATTTTATGTCCAAACTTTAAGAAAACAATTAAATTATCATCCTATAAAAAACCATTGTCATTTATTAGTAACCAAAGCACAGTTTGTTACATATCATTTTTGTTCTTTTTCTAACGGCTGCTTGTTACATAACATTATTCCTACAAATATGCACAAATTTTAATCCAAAATTTGCAAAAAAAAAAAATGAAAAAAAAATAATTAATATTCACGCAATTGAAAATGCATCCACACGCGTACCACAAGGTCAGCTTAGAAAGCTCCGGCCAGAATTTCTGCGGGCCCCACAATGTATTCGTCACCAACAACCATCATGACGTCATAAACCGGCAAAATAACATTCTAAACCGGCGGTCGACCAACAACCTCGTCACTTTTCGGCCCAATATTATTAAGTGGAACTGTGTCGGAAGTCGTTGACGTCGACGCGCCAGTGTTAACTGACGCGCCCTTTTGAGACCGGACGGAGAACGCACGTGACAAGAATGAAGGCGCACGTGAGAAAACCGTCCGGTCTAAACTCCCCATTCTTTTGTAAGAACCGGATCTTCCAGAACCGGTTCGGTACCCTTTTTTCGCACTACCTTCACCGGGCAATCGAACCGTGCTTCCAGACCGGTTTAGTAATGCAGTATCTATGACTTGTTTTCTTACATCTTCTGGTAACCGTAACGTGAACCGCTCGGTGTCTTCACCAACTTGAACTACAGAATGACCGGTTGAGTGTGATCTAAATTTTTCAAAAAAAGCCGATCCGCGTAGGGATTTGGACCGTTGGGGACGGTATGGGTTGGCGCTTTTGATACGGTTGAGGACTGGGGTCGGATTGGGGACTGTGTCCCCTACCCGAACTGAGACGTCGGTGTTTTCTTCTGACACCGACGTCTGCTGGTTATTCTCGTTGGTTACAAGTTCTGACTCGTTGGAAATGTGAGTTGACTCGCCGGGTTTGGGAACGAGATTGCATCGGCATACCGGGCATGTTACGTGATGCTCGAGCCAAGCGTCCACGCATTCGGCATGGAAAACGTGATCGCATTTCGGGATTAACCTGTTTCATATGATATTGTTATACATTGTGTAAAAAAAAAGTAAGAAAATCAATCGGGGCGTGATAGTTCTCTATCTAACGAGATAGAGAAGGTATGCCCCTATATTAAAAGTGAGATTAAACTCGAATATGGGTATTCGGGGACTCGGGTGATTTATTCAAATCAAACTCGAATAACCCGAAACTCAAACTGAACTGAATTTGAATAATGAATTGAGTTCTTGATTTGAACTAAAACTTCTAGTTCGAACTAACTTTTACGAAATCGAATCAAATCCAGATTCATTTTTTTTAATTTTTCAATATCTAACAACCGAAATTCGAATCAAACTGAACTTAAATAACAAATTCAAATTTCAGTTTATTCGAATCAGGTAATAGTCCGAACCAAATTTCCAATCCCATTCATTTTTCAAAATCTCTTACGAATTCAAATCAAATTCAAATTCAGTTTCAAAAACTACAAATTCAACCAATCCAAAAACCCGAAAACCGACCAATGAACACCCGAAAACCAAACCAATGAACACCTCTAAACTAGCAAACAACCAACCTGATCGTTTCTTCATCCTCAAACTCATTCAAACAAACCGCACATTCCAGCGCTCCTTTCCCAATCTTCAACCCCTTAACCGTCGAATACGCAAACGTCGGGAACGTCTCAAGGACATCCGCATCAAGCCCACGGCTCGCAGCAGCCAATCTCGCGGCCCGCCTCATCGAAAGCCCACCACGGGCACTCGGGCTCCCATCTTCCGAACACCTACGGATATAAATCGAGAAAAATCCCATACAAAACAAAGCAGCCACAAGAACCACAATAATAATCGCCATTGAGGGACTAAATCTAGCATACTGATAGTCATCAGGTGGCGGTGCAGGTTGAGCTTGCACAGTATAGATTGAAGATATTAATAATAACAATAACATAGAAAACGTTGTTATGTTTTGTATGTAATTCATGGTTTGTGAATATCAAGTGATCAACTGCAAGGATAACGTGAAAAACAAAGCAAAAGAATGGTTTGTGTTTGAAGTAGGTGTTGGGTTAGACTTTTTGTACAAGTTATGTTAGGCTTATATTGGTAGCTCCTTTTGATGTTCTACGTGGACTATTGTTATATATTACTTTTATTGATGATGATAAATATATTTATCTACCACATTTTATTATTTAAAGTTTTTTTTAAGCTTTTGTTTGTCAACTTTCACTTAATGTTTTTGATTTTCCTTCCTTCCTTCCACATGTATTTATTCTAGTTATAGTTTTTTACTTCTTCTAGATTTTGTATGTGGCGCATGTGTGATGTGTATATATTAATATGTTTGTGATTTTACTAAAATTATTGTTTTATAGATTTACTCTGCAGCTCATATTTTATTTCTACATTTTTAGTGGTTTTTTACATGTTTTAGGCTTCTTTAGGTTAGTTTAGATTGTTTTAGGTTGATTCCTGTTAAAAAGGTAAGTGTTAGTTTAATAGCTTAAGATATGTTTTGTACAAAGTTAAAATATTTTGCATAAGAAAATTGTGCAGGTTGCTGAGGTGGCAGTTGATGTGGCATGGCATAGCATATGTGGGTGGATGATGTGGTGGAGCTCGTGTCTTATCTTCTGTCCAAGTATTGATATATTGGGCTAAATAGTATAGCTCAGATCCAAGATTATATGGTAGCTCATTATTAAGCCCAATAGTTTTCCAGACCCATCTCAAGGCTAAAAGCCCAGGAGTCTGTATATTGCCACGGTGGCAATCCGTGGCAAGTAACACAAACGTGTGTTGATCGTTGATTATACTTTATTTGGCTACATCCTGACCGTTGATTTGAAGAGAGAGAGTTTGGGTTGTCAGACTATAAAAGGGGCGTGCTTCTCTTCGTCAATCATATCTTCATTCATCTCTTGTACTCTCTCTCACATACTCTCTCATAACCTTTCCAGTATTATAGCTTAGTTGATCTTTCTAGGGTTAGATCTGAAAACATCTTGTTTCAGATCTATAGTGTCTCTCTGGTTGTATAGATCAGGTGCTAAGTTTGTTCTTTATTTCTGGTTGTATAGGTTAGGGTTTTTCCGTGTATGTTAAGGGTCTTTGTATGTTCTTTCAGTTCTGATTAATAAAGTTTGGAGTTTATAGTTTTGATACCATAATTTTGACATGGTATCAGAGCTATAGGTCTTGATCGATCTTTGATTATAGCTCTGCTGAAAGGATTTGTGGATTCTTTCTGTAGATCTTGGGGGATTCCGCTGGTTTATCGTTCTTGGGTTAAATCTGAGTTGGATTGGTCAGATCTGTTCACTTCTTGGCCAAAATATTATCTGGATTGGAGTTTTTTTCTTTAGCTTCAATTGCACCTCCAATCGTGTAACCCTAAGTGAAGGTTATACGGTTGTGGGTTTGGCGAACCCTAACTTAGGATGTGCACTGTGAGATCGTTCCTTTCCCTTGTTTTTTTCTATTCCTAGAAGTTGTCTTAAGGAGTCTATTGCCAGGGCTTGAGTCCCTGTTTAGCTTTAAGATCTGGTCTAGTTATTTCTTAAATAACTCCCAAGTTAAGGCATACGCAGGCACCCTTGAGTGATGAACCTGTGATCTTGTCCCTGGCTTGGCTTCGCTAGTTAAGAATTTGTGTGGTTTTTGGTACTTGTTGGTTCTTTGTGTGATCTCTACTCTTTATTTTGATTTTGTTTGTGACTCTGTTTAGCATAGTATGGATGATAATGTGAATCTAGAGCCCAATGTTGGTGGTGGTGGAGATATTATTCCTCCACTGCCACCGGCTGAAACCCTAGTTAGCAAGTTGGATGCTAGTGATCCATTGTATCTGCATCCTTCTGATTCAAGTAATCTTACCATTGTTTCTGTTAAACTTAAAGGGCCAGAAAATTATTCGGTTTGGGCAAATGCTATGACACTTGCACTTCAAGTAAAAAACAAATGGGGTTTTGTAGATAAAACTTGTGTCAAATCTGAAACTAATGGAGTATTAGCTAGACAATGGGATAGATGTAACTCAGTTGTGTTAACCTGGATTCTCAATTCTGTGTGTGATGAACTTTATATGGGTCAAGTTTACTCTAAATATGCTATTGAAGTATGGACTGAATTGAAGGAAACATATGACAAAGTAGATGGTTCTGTAGTGTTTGATTTATATCAAAAAATAAACACTTTCACTCAAAATGGTTTAACTGTTTCTGAATATTATCATAGATTAAATATCATGTGGAAACAGTTAGATCAAATATTGCAACTACCCTCATGTACTTGTAATGCAGCCACCAAGTTCAATAGTTTTAATCATATGATTAAACTAATGCAATTCTTAATGGGCTTAGACAGTACTTATCAGGGGATTATATCAAATCTGTTAATGAGAGAAGAATTACCTAGTATCAAGGAAGCTTTTGCTATAGTTTCTAGGGAAGAGTCCTATAGAAACTCTAGTGGAACTTCTAAGAAAATTCAAACTATAGGTTTTTTCTCAAAAACTAATCAGTCTTTTGAATCAACTAAAAAGTCTAACAAAGCTTCAAACCAAAGTTTGAAGTGTACTCATTGTAACAAAGTAGGTCATACCATAGACAAATGCTTTGAACCTGTTGGTTATCCCTCTTGGATGAAACCACCAAGAGGGACACAAGGAAAAAGAGTGGTTGCAAATGCTAGTTGTAGTGATGATAAACCTGATACTTCTGTTGGAAACTTGAACAGTGAACAATGGGCTAAGTTGTTAAGTCTGATTAGTGACAAGTCTAGTGAAACTCCTCAAAGTCATAATGTATCAGGTAGTCTTTCTGTTCCTTTCTGTGCAAATGTTTATGCTAAACCTATTTACTGTTTTCATGTGGGAAATGGAAGAATTAGGTTTGTATGGATTGTAGATTCAGGGGCTAACCAACATATGATAAATGATGAAGGGTTATTAACTAGCTATATAGATGTATCAGACTTAAACATTCGTGTTAAACACCCTAATGGAACTAGTGCCCTAGTAACAAAAATTGGAAATGTAGAAATTGGAAATGGGGTTGTTCTTTATGATGTGTTTCTTGTGCCTGAATATTCTGTGAACTTAATTTCTGTTCATAAGTTAGCTAAAGACAACAAACTGTATGTTGGTTTTGATGAACATAGATGTTATATACAGGATTTACACACCAAGAAAGTCCTGGTGACTAGTAGTCAATCTGAAGGATTGTATTTCTGTGGTCAGTCTGCTGTATGTGGACAGGTGTGTTATAATTCTAGTAAGGTTTTTGATTTATGGCATGCTAGATTAGGACATCTCTCGGATGTTGTTTTACAAAAACTTGAGCATGTTATTGGTCACAAAGTTGTTGCTAGTGAAAAGCCTTGTGATGTGTGTCACAAGGCTAAGCAACATAGGGAACCATTTCCCTTGAGTGATCACAAAAGTACATGTATTGGTGAACTTGTTCATCTTGATATTTGGGGACCCTATAGAGTTCAAAGTAAGGATGGTTTTAAATACTTTCTTACTATTGTTGATGATTACTCTAGGGCTGTGTGGGTGTGCTTAATGAAACAGAAAAATGAAGTGTTTGAAAACATTATTGAGTTTGCTAGTATTGTGAAAAATCAGTTTAATAAGTCTATTAAGTGTTTTAGAATTGATAATGGTCTTGAGTTTATAAATAACCAAATGATCACTTTTTGTAAAACAAATGGGATTTTTCAGCAAACATCTTGTGCATACACCCCACAACAAAATGGAATTGTAGAAAGGAAGCATAGGCACTTGTTAAATGTTACTAGATCATTACTTTTTCAAAGTAATCTGCCTGTTTGTTATTGGACTGAATGTGTTTTAACTGCTGCTTACTTGATTAATAGGACACATTCCTCTGTGCTGAATGGTAGAACTCCTTATGAATTGATGTTTGGTTTTGATCCCTTCCTTGGTCATTTGAAAATGTTTGGATGTTTATGCTTTGCAACTATTTTAAATGATTCAAATAAATTGAATAGTAGGGCTGAAAAAGGGGTATTCATTGGATACTCAAATGAAAGAAAAAGGGTTATAAAATTCTAAGTTTAGAAAACAGATCAGTTTTCTTCTCTAGAGATGTAAAGTTTTATGAGGAAATATTTCCTTTTAAAGAGAAAAATATTTTCAAAACTTTTGATAAAAATACATTAGAGTATCTGAATTCTCAAATTTTTTTTGACTTGTATGAAACATCCAAACATCATGAAGAGCCCTATGATGATGGAAGGGGTCTAGGTAAGACTGAGTCATAAACATATGGGTCACAGCAATCTCAACCTTCTACCAGTGTTGCTGATCAGCAACCTGATGGTAAAGGTTTTGATGATAGGGCTGTGGATATGACATATGACAATGAAAAAACTTCCAAATCTGAGGGCAAGGACTCAGTTATTTCAAATGAAAAAGAACATGAAAATGGTGAACCAAACACAATTAGAAGGTCTTCTAGGAGTTCAACCTTGCCTAAGAGGTTAAATGATTTTGTGTTAGATACTAAGGTCAAGTATAGCATTGATAAAATAGTGATGGGATTGGGTGCTCATAACTGCGCAGAGCATACCCAAACCCGGAATTCAGCCCCGCGGAATAGCTTCTCGCGCACAAAAGAGGTTCCTCCGTCATTTAAAGCATTAACTACTTTCCTACAATTACGGAGTGATATCCGCAAATGGCAACTGTAAAGGCGGTAATTGTTCCATGTTTCCTTATTTATAGCTATTCATTAACCACTTTACTAATATAATCCTTGGGTAGTGGAGACAACCCTAATCGGGTCTGGCCCATTACGATTAGGGTTTTGGGGTAATGGTGGCATACGTCCACCTCTATATAAGGGATCATCTCCCTAATAGAGAGGAAACTTTTGGCTAACCCTAAGAGCTATCAAACTTGATAGTATCCCCATTCACCCCCGTTTTTGTTATAAACTACTACCTTGTGTAGTCGTCTCCCTACCCACTTAATCTTTATTGCAGGTTACTCTAATCCAGGAAGTGCTAGTGAAGGATCAATCTTGTGGTTGCATCTAGACTATCATCCTTACAAGGAGGTTAGGCTATTTGTTTCTTCATTGGCGCCATCCCTTACGGTCTACCAATCTTTCAAACTAGTGCAAATGGATTCTGGAACCGAACAACGTGCAGACCCCATCAACGTTGATGATGGAGTCCAAGCGAATCAAGACACAGTCGCACCAACGACGGTGACTAAGAACGTGAATCAGAGACAGGCTACCACGAACTTTCCAATGTTTGCACCAAGAAAGTCGGCGGTAGCAGCGCAAAAGAAAACGACAGAGGAGCCTGTCGAAGACCTGGAAGAATGGTTGGCTCAAGAAAATGCTAAGACTATAGCAGAGTACCAGAAGAGACTGATAGCAAAAGCCAGGTTGGAAGCAAGAAAAACCTTGAATTTTGACGCCGAAGACAACTCTCACAATGAAGAACAACCTGCTTTTCGTCATACAACTAAGCCCCGCCAGGCGGTACGTGGTGGAGAACGTGGTAAGATTACTCACGTTCAGGACCACGTCAACCTGACTGGGGAACCTGATGGTTATGAATCTGAGAATGAGATCAATTCCGATCCAACTTGGAAGCCGCGTAATAAGTCTGTGGCTAGCAACCAGCCTAACCCGGACGATGATCTGCACAAGCCATATCGTCCGAAATCATTTGCAGAAAGATCCAAATTCTGTGCAAGAATTGCGCTGGCACCTATGCCAGTTGAATGTAAGCTGCCGAACACGATCGGAAAATATGATGGTTTGCGTGATCCGGATGATCATTTACACGCATTCGACTGCGCAGGCAGTTCTAAGCCATGGCCGGTTCAAGCTTGGTGCCATCTGTTTGTTCAAACCTTAACAGGCGCGGCAAGAGTATGGTATGAAAGTTTACCGGTCGGAAGTCTTGTCGATTTTGATGATCTGATAAAGAAATTCAAGAATCACTTCTCCCACCTGAGGAAACACAAGAAAGACAAGGCTCAGATTCTGCTATGCTCCCGGAAAGATAATGAGAGCCTGGAAGATTATATTGTTCGATATAATAAGGAAGCTCTACAATTGGGTTGTGGTGAAGAGCTTACCAGGGCCGCATTCATTCATGGAGTGCGAAACGATGATCTCATGAGATGTTTGACTGGGAAAGAAGGTGTACCCGAAGCATGGGACGAACTCATCGAAGCAGCAAAGGTTTACGCATCGTCGGAACGCTCGTTCACGCGATCGAAAAACTTTCATCACAATAGTACCCACATGCATGACAAAGGAAAGGGAAAACAATCGGTGTGGTCAAGAATTTCGGGTACCGCAGATGAAGGTAAGTACTCTTCGGGGCAAGACGCGCGGCAATTCCTCAATAGCAGGCACTCACGTGATTTGAAACCGCCAAGCAAGAAGAATTACGACTGGACCCCACTGTCAAAGACACCCTCCGAGGTACTAAAAACCGAACAAGTCCAGTTTCCTAAGCCCAGGGAACTAAGTCAAGATCGGAAAAACGTGGACACGTCAAAATATTGCGAGTATCACGAAGACTATGGCCATCTGACGGACAATTGTTATAGTCTAAAGATGGAGATTGAGAAGGCGATCAAGTCGGGCCAACTCTCACATTTAGTAAAGAATGTGAGGAAAAAGCACAGAGACTCGCAAGGAGATGCGGATGCTAGTAACAAGAGGATAAAGAACCTCAACGCGCATTACGTACAGCGCTCGGGTCGCCATAACTGCTACATGACTCATAACAGGAGTCAGAAGAAAAGATCTTACTCGGCCGCGCATGATGATTCCTGGAAAGAGGCACCTGTTGTCATGCCACGCGTTAAAGGAGGAGCATCTTCCACAACGCCATTGATCATCACGGGAATCATCGGACATTATCGAACAAGATATATGTTCCTCGATAATGGTAGCAGTACCGACATCATGTACCGGCAGTGTTTCGATCAGTTAGATGCCGAAGACAAGGAGAAGCTCGTTCCAACAACAGAGCCAATATCCGGATTCATCCATGAGGTGATTATTCCGTTGGGTATACTCACACTTCCTGTCACATGGACAGACGGACAACTCTCCCGCACGGAGACATGTGATTTCATGGTGTTGCCAGTGACTTCATCGCATGACGTTCTCATAGGGCGAGAAGGATTGGCTAAGTTCAATTGCAATGCGTCCACACCACACCAGATGGTCGGTTTTCCGACGCGGGGAGGGGTGGCTTTCATACGCGGAAACAAAAATTGCCACGCAACAGACACATGCAAACCTCCCAAGATAATGAAGCCAGCAGACCGTACTGATCCGGAAAAATGGGTCATTAACCCTAAATTCCCAGATCAGACAGTTGTCATAGGCCCAGTAATCTCTGACACCATACGTGCGCACTTGAAGCAATTGCTAATTAAAAATATGGATGTCTTTGCATTTCAACCCGCGGACATGGTTGGCGTTCCGCGACACATAGCGGAGCACAGGCTTAACGTCTACAAGTCCGTTGAACCAGTCGCCCAGAAGAAGCGCAGTATGGGGCCAGAGAAAACAAAGGCCATGAATGAGCAAGTGGAAGAGTTATTAGCTGCAGGCATCCTGCGGAAGACAAGATATCAAACCTGGGTCGCTAACCCAGTCATGGTTGGAAAGTCAAATGGAGGCTGGCGGATGTGTGTGGACTACAAAGACATAAACAAGGCATGTCCAAAAGACTGCTACCCGCTCCCGGAGATTGACTTAAAGGTGGACTCCTTGGCACCATTCAGATTCAAGTGTTTTCTTGACGCGTATAAAGGGTATCATCAAATCCAGATGGCTAAGGAGGACGAGGACAAAACGTCTTTTCGCACAGATACAGGAACCTATTGCTATACCAAAATGCCATTTGGATTGAAGAACGCGGGAGCCACGTATCAACGTTTAATGGACAATGTGTTCAACAAACAAATAGGGGTCAATCTCAAAGTTTATGTGGATGATTTGGTCATAAAAAGCACGCAGGAGGACCAAATGTTGTTGGACATCCAGAAGACCTTTGATCAGCTCCGTGCAGTGCGAATGAAGCTCAATCCGAGCAAATGTTCTTTCGGAATGGAGGAGGGCAAGTTTTTGGGAGTGATTGTAACCAAAGATGGTTTCCGCGCAAACCCAGACAAAGTACAAGCAATCGAGCGTATGCCGTCTCCATCTTCTATCCAGGAAGTCCAGACACTCATGGGACGCTTAGTGGCTCTAAACCGCTTCCTCTCAAACTATGCGTCCAAGTCATTCCCCTTCGTAAGCACACTGAAAAGCTGCCTCAAGAAATCTAATTTTAAGTGGACAAACGAGGCCGAGGCCGCATTTAAAGAAATGAAAGAATGTTTGACCCACTTGCCTACTCTCACAGCTCCACTCCCGAAAGAGCCATTGACACTATATTTATCCGTAACGGAAAAGGCAATCGGTGCTGTTCTCTTGGTTGATCGAAAGGGCGTCCAAACCCCAGTATATTACGTCAGCAGAACTCTGCTCGACCCAGAGACTCGATACTCAATGATGAAAAAGCTGGTGTTAGCATTGGTGCACGCGTCAAGGAGGTTGCGGAGATACTTCCAAGGACACCCCATTATTGTCCTGACGGACTTTCGCATAAATGACATCCTGCGCAAGCCAGAGTTGTCGGGACGATTAGCTAAGTGGGCCATCGAGCTGGGAGAACACACGATCGAGTATAAGTCAAGAACATCCTTCAAAGGGCAGATCCTCGCAGACTTTGTTGCGGAAGTCCCTTCCGAAAACATCACTGAGTGCCAACAGGCACATATCACAACTCCTAATTTGGAACCAGCAGAGAAATGGGAACTATACACCGATGGGGCATGCAATGATGATGGCGCTGGAGCAGGCTTGCGTTTGGTTACACCAGAAGGGAAGGATTTCACGTACGCAATCCGCCTCAATTTCCCAACAACAAACAACGAAGCGGAATACGAGGCATTGCTCGCGGGATTGCGCATTGCGAAAAAGATGGGTGTGCAACACTTAGACGCCCACGTCGACTCCCAGCTCGTAGCTAATCATATCGACGGTTCTTACGAAGCACGTGAAGCATCCATGATTCTATATTTGGAGCAAGCCAAAACCCTCATGCGCGACTTCGCATACTGCAAGGTTCACCACATCAAGCGGAGTCAAAACAAGCCAGCAGACGCGTTAAGCAAGATGGCATCCACGGTTTTTGATCATCTAGCAAAAGATGTGCGAGTGGAAGTCCTGGATAATCCATCCGTGCCTCAAAAACAGGTTAACGTTATCCAAATTGGAAAAACATCTTGGATAACTCCTATTCGGGCCTATCTCATAAACGGGACACTCCCAGACAACAAGGCAGAAGCTAGAAAGCTCCAAAACAAGGCACTGCATTACCAAGTCATTGATGGTATATTGTACCGGCGCTCTTACTTAGGGCCATTGCTACGTTGTGTTGACTCCGCAGAGGCTACTTACCTTATCAAAGACATACATGAGGGGTCGTGCGGGCTAGGGGTGTTCACGGTCCGGTTTTCGCGGTTTTTGGGTCAAACCGTGAACCAAACCGTTAGTAACGGTTTTTTACTTTTGTAAACCAAAACCAAACCATAGAGTTCTAAAACCGAACCAAACCAAACCATTAGTGACGGTTTGGTTCCGGTTTGGTTTCACGGTTTGTGTATGTTGGGCCTTATTTGCCAAAAAGTATAAAATAGAACAAAAAAATAAATAAAAGTAACAAACTGTCCAATTCTAAGATCAGTGGCGAAGCTTGACCCGAAGATTCGGGGGGTCAGAAGTCACCGGGGGTTTGGAAGTCACTGGTTTCGGGGGGTCGAAAACCAGTTTCGGGGGGTCGAAACCCTATATTTTCAAAATTTTCTATACGGATACTATATAATCGGAACTTCTGCGCGAAAATCCGGGGGGGTCGGCCGCCCCTCCCCGCCCCTACAAACCTCCGCCACTGTCTAAGATACCATAATAGTTAGCCACAATCCTTACAATTAACAATAAGCTGTTATAAATATTCAGTTATCCACAAATTACACATAACACAAAAGGCAATTCAAAATAGGTAAATACATAAAAAAAATGCCTAGAGACATCAAAATTAGTCAATTAGGTTTTTAGAGTTTTAAATGTTAATATAACATATGGGCTAGTTGTAACAACGGCAAAAATAAGGTAATTCCGTACAATTAATTAATATATGATTAACGTAATTAAATGCAATTATGTGTGATTTAATTATCAAGGCCTTAGGGGATAGCAATTTCCAAATAGTGCATAGGAATGCATACGTTTAATGGCAAAGCATGATTGGATCATGTGCGAATAAGCTATCCGGTATGGACGTTGGCAATTACCCGGTAATAATTAAATAAACGAAACGGATCCCGGACACCCAGGATATAAAATAAAGGGTATTTTCATAAGATATAATGAGTTTTGGAACTCCAAAACCATAAATGAAAACGTCTTGTACAAATCTCCCGTAACGAATAAAGTGCGCGTATCGCACCCGATACGCGTATAACTCATAATTTCACCCGGTAAAGGCCTAAATAACCAATCAACGCTTAAATTAGACTATATTTAAGGGTTATTAAAGGTATTTTTAATGTCCGGATAACGCGTGATTAAAACCCGAGAAATACCCGAACGACACCCGAACGACGGGGGATTAAACATAACAAACAATGGGTAAATATTTGAAGTTGTGGACCCCACTTACACCCATCAAAGGGCCGGCCTTATGGCCACAAAACACCTATGCATTGTATTAGTAATAATAATAATCTATACTTAGCTAAAAGCATGCTTATGTAAAAGACAAAAGTGTAAGAAACATTAGTACAAAAGCAAGCCCCCCTCTTGTCCCCTTGTGTAATTTACGGCCAAGGGCCAAGGAAATCCAAGACAACACTTCAAACCATCATCACACTAGTGGGTGCATACTTGTGATGGGTCTTGTATATAGGGGTCATGATAGTTAACAAAGATTTAACCAAGATTTGCAAGAAAACTCTTACACTCCTACATACATACACGGCTCACATACACTCACACATATCATCTTTTTCAAAATCTCCCAAGTACCCATATAATCTTCCATAAGATCTCTTGGATCTTTAGCATCATTACATGAGATAGTTATATAATAACACATGTTAGAAGATTGAAAAAGCAAAGCAAAACAATCCTTTCTTTTACTCCCTCTTGGCCGTGGGTTTCCATAAGCACATACACATCCTCCTTTCAAGTTTTTACATCTCCAAAATACTTAAAATCATCCATCATCCAAACCCCTTTTGTGTGTTTCAAGAGCTTGGAGCTAAACCACTAGGAAGAACACACTAAACCCCTCTCAAATCCAAGGTTTTTGTCTTCCCTAGCCTTGTGCTAGTAGTAAGCTTCTTAATCTTGTTTTTGATTGTTATTTTTCATGTATGTGTTCCTAGTAGCAAGTTGTACATGAAGGGTTTAAAAATGGTTTTGAACATAATCTTTAATAAGTTTTCATGTGTAAAATGGAAGATTAAAGATATGAAAATAAACCATGGATTTGTTGATGATGATGTATTAGTCTTGAAAATATATAAAGTTTACATGTAAAACTAGTAGGATGATGTTTTGGTTAAGATTTTGAAACGAACTTGAATATGTTAAAACTAACTTTAATTCATCTTATTATGATCATTTAAGTTATAAAATGTGGTAAAACATGTTAGAAGTTCATAAATGAATAAGATGGAGAATTAAAGTTAACTCACTTGGATGAATGATATTTTGAAGAAATGGACAAATACATAAGACACACATATAATTAGTCTTTCATATGGAATATAAGACTAACATAAGTGTTTTGATACAAAAATAACTTACCAATAAAAAGTTGAATCTTCAAAGTTAACTATTTTGAGTGAAAAATGCTAACTTTGGAAGTTAGAGTGGAAAAATGCAACCTTTGTAAGTTAAGGGACTAAAGTTGTAACTTTGAAAGTTAAGGGACTAAAATGGACATTTTAGAAACTATTAGTCCAAAAATACAAGTATGGAAAGTTTGGTGTCAAAAATGCAAGTAATAAAGTCTAAGGATGATTTTTGTAAATACTAGTAAAAATACTTGGGTATTTTGTATGAAAGTGTATTTTTGAAAGTTATAAAAATATAAAGGGTTTTAACATAAGGATTTTTATAAAATAGAGATTTTATAAAAATATTAAACAAACTTGGGAAACTTATACAAAAATGAATACTTTTATATAAATGGGAATATAAAAGTGTTGGAAACATTTTTGTAGTTAAGTTGACAAGTTGGGTTAAAAATACATAAGTATTTTAACCATCCAAGTAACATGTGAAAATAGGAAGAAATATGGTTAAATATTTCTATAAAATACATGTTGGGAAAAAACTTGGAAAAATTAACTAATCGAGTTAAGATATCGAATTAAGACGCGTTAACGAACCATACACGGACAAAATATGAGAAAAAAATGCCATTGCGGCAAAATAAGAAAAATATATATTTTAAGAGGTAAAATATATATATACCTTGGGTGAAAACAAATAAACACTTTCCTAAGTGTTGGAGGATTAATTCGTGGGAGAAACACATGACACAAACGAATAAGACGTTAAAACAAACGTATATACTTAACAAGAAAAATTACACATTTATATATATGTGTACACTCGTCTCGGCAAAATTCTAGTATATCTACTTAATGGGAAAGTAGATATGCGGGAAGGAAAGCCGCGACGAGAAGACAAGGATATATATGTGTGTATGTCGTACCAACGAAATCCTAGTATATTTATTTGAATGGGAAAATAAATATACGGGGTGGTGAGTTGAATCGGACGTTAAGAATATACGATCGAACGACAAGATCTTAGCATATTTGTTTAAATGGGAAAGCAAATGTGCGGCAAAGTGAGTCGGGTCGAGGATTGAAATATATATTATATCGAGCGATGCGATCTTAAGTATAATTATTTAAATGGGAAAATAATTATATGTTAAGTGAAGTCGAGTCGATGATAATAAGATACAAGTTATGGAAATATTAACAAGAATAATATATAATTTGTAACACAAAGGGTAATGTAACGCCAACAAAACCTAGGATACGCGCTTAATTAAACGGGATTTGGAACAACTTGTGGTCGGGAGTTGGGTGTACAACTTGCCAAGGCACATGCACTATAGGTATAGTGACTTATACGTCTAGGACGTTTGTAGGTGCGAGACCACCCCTTTGCTATCCACCCCTATTGAGCCAGACGCAGTTTCAGGTGAGTTTCACGGCCCCATTTTAAACTATTTTTACGTTTTCCGGGGGAAAGATATGTTAGGGATAATGTTTGACGGATTTATTACTTGAGGTGTGACCGCCACTCGGGGTTGAGTCCTCGCCTCTATAATCATTTGTTCAGGGAAATGAAACCGGTGGAATATTTGAATAGTACTATTGGTGCCTGACAAGGCCCACCCCTAATCGATAGCGTCGATTATGCATTAGGTTATGCCTGGGGTGCATATATTCTGAACTTAAGTCGTGGGAAACCGAGTAACGACTTGGAGCGGGGCACAATTATTATATGTCTTGGTTTGATTATAGTCTCAAGTAGATTTATAGGAATTTGCAACTCCTATATATTGTCATAACATGGTATTCCCAAGTATTCAAGTTTTAGAAACTGAAAACCTGTGAACTCACCAATATATTTATATTGACGAAACTTTTTAAACATATCTTTCAGGTAACTAGATGATGAAAGATCAGGCAAGCAGGGTCGGGGAATCTCCAATGCGACGTCGAACTTTTGTGGGGTTTCACCTTTATTTCCCAAGGCATTTGGGATATATATGAGAAACCTCTATGTTTATTTCAAAAACAATTAACTTTTGTGTAATGTTTGAAACTGATTTGACGTCATAATAAATGATCCATTTTCGTAAATTACTTGTGTTTAGCAATAACCTTGACTTTATGCTTTTGAACCGTCGCGCCACGTGTTTCCGCCTTTGTCGTGGTGTGACACTAGTAGTAATGGTTGACTGTTGTACTTGAATGTGCAAAATAGGCACAAATTTATACAGATTCGAACTTTACATATTTGATTTTATCATTGTATATAATCTAATTATGTATACTATAAAATATTTAAAATAAATAAAATTATACGGTCCGGTCCGGTTTTTACAGTTGGTTTTTGCTATAAACCGTAAACCAAACCGTTGGTTACGGTTTCAAAATATTGAAACCAACCGACCGAAAGATCAAATAAAAAACCAACCGTGAAACCAAACCAATGAACGGTTTGGGCGGTTTCACGGTTTGGAACCGAACCATGAACACCCCTAGTGCGGGCTGCACGCTGGCCCTAGGATGGTGGTAGCAAAGCTAATGAATGCGGGTTATTATTGGCCGGAATGCATAAGGACGCTGTGGCGGAACTGCGCAAATGCAAGTCTTGTCAACGTCATGCTCCAGGAACGCTGCGACCCAAGAACAATCTGATACCTGTGACCGCGGCATGGCCATTTCAAAAGTGGGTCATCGACCTCGTAGGCCCATTTCCCACAGCTCTAGGAAACGTAAAGTATCTGGTGGTCGCAATTGATTACTTCACCAAGTGGGTGGAAGCCAAGCCTTTGGCCTCCATTGATGGAAAGAGCATAAAGAAATTCATTTGGGAATTTATCATATGTCGTTTCGGTTTACCCATGGAAATTGTAAGTGATAACGACACGCAGTTCGCGGACCAACACTTACAAGAATGGTTAACCTCCATGAATGTTAAGCAGATATTCACCTCGGTAGCACATCCGCAAGGTAATGGGCAGGTCGAACGCGCGAATAGAAGCGTGGTAGAGGGTATCAAGACTAGACTTGGAACGAAGCGCACTGGTTGGGTTGACGAGCTTCCTCATGTTTTATGGGCTCACCGCACGTTATCCAAGACAAGTAATGGAGAAACCCCGTTTAGCCTTACGTACGGAACAGAGGCTGTCATTCCGGCGGAAATGTATTGTGCGTCTCCAAGAATCTTACTGGCAAGCCATCAGGCTAACGATGCGGAGTTAAAGATCAACCTAGATCTACTAGAT
The DNA here is from genome assembly GCA_030844895.1 of Ambrosia x helenae. NCBI lineage: Eukaryota > Viridiplantae > Streptophyta > Magnoliopsida > Asterales > Asteraceae > Ambrosia > Ambrosia x helenae. Next base: position 51,814 of record JAUTDX010000322.1, read on the forward strand.
GAGCGCAGAGACATGGCCGCCGTCAGAGAAGCCAACTACAAAAGACAGCTTGAAAGATACTACAATGCAAAGGTGAAGGCAGAGGCTTTCCGCGCGGGAGATTACGTCTTCCGCAACAACGAGGCGTCTAACGCGGAAAAACAGGCAAGTTAGCACCAAACTGGGAAGGGCCATACAAAGTTCAAGAAGTATTGGGGATTGGGTGCTCATAACTGCGCAGAGCATACCCAAACCCGGAATTCAGCCCCGCGGAATAGCTTCTCGCGCACAAAAGAGGTTCCTCCGTCATTTAAAGCATTAACTACTTTCCTACAATTACGGAGTGATATCCGCAAATGGCAACTGTAAAGGCGGTAATTGTTCCATGTTTCCTTATTTATAGCTATTCATTAACCACTTTACTAATATAATCCTTGGGTAGTGGAGACAACCCTAATCGGGCCTGGCCCATTACGATTAGGGTTTTGGGGTAATGGTGGCATACGTCCACCTCTATATAAGGGATCATCTCCCTAATAGAGAGGACACTTTTGGCTAACCCTAAGAGCTATCAAACTTGATAGTATCCCCATTCACCCCCGTTTTTGTTATAAACTACTACCTTGTGTAGTCGTCTCCCTACCCACTTAATCTTTATTGCAGGTTACTCTAATCCAGGAAGTGCTAGTGAAGGATCAATCTTGTGGTTGCATCTAGACTATCATCCTTACAAGGAGGTTAGGCTATTTGTTTCTTCAAATAGTTAACTACTCTAATTTGTCTCATAGTAACAAAGTGTTTGCATCTGTTTTAAATAAAAGCTTTGAACCTAGAACCTATAAAGAAGCCCTTAATGATCCTAACTGGATAAAGGCTATGAATGATGAAATTGAGGCCTTAAATAGAAACAACACTTGGGACATAGTAGAGTTACCTAAGGGTAGGAGTGTTGTAGGGTGTAAATGGATATATAAGGTCAAATATAAGTCAAATGGTGAAATAGAAAGGTTTAAGGCTAGGCTTGTAGCAAAGGGCTATAGTCAAAAGGAAGGTATAGATTTTGATGAGACTTTCTCACCTGTAGTCAAATTTGTTACTGTAAAATGTATACTTTCTTTGGCTGTTAAAAATGATTGGAAACTTTATCAACTTGATATCAATAATGCCTTTCTATATGGTGATTTAAATGAAAAGTTTATATGAGATTACCTGAAGGTTATTGTTCAAGTAATGAAAATAAAGTTTGTAGACTGAAAAAGTCTCTTTATGGGCTGAAACAAGCCCTAGGATGCGGAATGAAAAACTTGTAGGAGTTTTAAAAGGTTTAGGATTCAAACAAAGTAAATGTGATTATTCTTTGTTTATAAAACAACATGAATCTAACATTACTGTTCTACTTGTTTATGTTGATGATATTGTGTTGACTGGGTCTGATGTTGCTGATATTGATCTGGTAAAACAAAGTCTAAAATCTAATTTCATGATTAAAGATTTAGGTGAATTGCAATACTTCTTAGGGATAGAAGTTGTGTCTAACAGTGATGGACTATGTCTATCTCAGAGAAAGTATTGCATGGAGTTACTAACTGAGTATGGCATGTTAGGATGCAAACCAGTTAGTAATCCTCTTGAACCTAATCATGTTTTAACTGCATTATGTAAGGATCATAATACTGTGTTAGAAAATATAACTGGATATCAGAAACTAGTTGGAAAGTTGATTTATCTTTCTCATACTAGACCTGATATAGCTTATGCTGTACACTATCTAAGTCAGTACATGCATAAGCCCACTGAAGGGCATCTTAGAATTGCTATGAGGCTTCTAAGATACCTAAAAAGGTCTCCTGGAAAAGGGATTCAGTTTAATAAAACACAGTGTTTTGATCTTGAAGCCTATTCTGATTCAGATTGGGCTAAGTGTACAGAAACAAGAAAATCTGTTTCTGGGTTTTGTGTGTTCTTAGGAGGTTCTCTTGTTTCTTGGAAGAGCAAGAAACAATCAACTGTGTCAAGATCCTCTGCTGAGGCAGAATACAGATCAATGTGTTCTGTTGCATGTGAAATCTTGTGGATAATCAATCTTTTGTCTGAGTTAAGTCTGGATGTTAAGTTACCAGTAAGTATTCATTGTGACAGTAGTGCAGCCTTGGCTATTGCTGCCAATCCTGTATTCTTTGACAAAACGAAACATTTTGAACTTGATATTTTTTTCTTAAGGGATTTAATCTCAAAGGGGTTGGTTAAAACTTGCAACATTAAGTCAGCAAATCAGGTTGCTGACATCTTTACAAAGGGGTTAAATCCTAGGCAACATGATGAGTTATGTAAACTTTTACAAATGTTTGACCCATTTAGCTATTAAACTAAGGGGGGATGTTAAAAAGGTAAGTGTTAGTTTAATAGCTTAAGATATGTTTTGTACAAAGTTAAAATATTTTGCATAAGAAAATTGTGCAGGTTGCTGAGGTGGATTGCTGAGGTGGCTGGGAGCAGCTGAGTTGACAGTTGATGTGGCATGGCATAGCATATGTGGGTGGATGATGTGGTGGAGCTCGTGTCTTATCTTCTGTCCAAGTATTGATATATTGGGCTAAATAGTATAGCTCAGATCCAAGATTATATGGTAGCTCATTATTAAGCCCAATAGTTTTCCAGGCCCATCTCAAGGCTAAAAGCCCAGGAGTCTGTATATTGCCACGGTGGCAATCCGTGGCAAGTAACACAAACGTGTGTTGATCGTTGATTATACTTTATTTGGCTACATCCTGACCGTTGATTTGAAGAGAGAGAGTTTGGTTTGTCAGACTATAAAAGGGGTGTGCTTCTCTTCGTCAATCATATCTTCGTTCATCTCTTGTACTCTCTCTCACATACTCTCTCATAACCTTTCCAGTATTATAGCTTAGTTGATCTTTCTAGGGTTAGATCTAAAAACATCTTGTTTCAGATCTATAGTGTCTCTCTGGTTGTATAGATCAGGTGCTAAGTTTGTTCTTTATTTCTGGTTGTATAGGTTAGGGTTTTTCTGTGTATGTTAAGGGTCTTTGTATGTTCTTTCAATTCTGATTAATAAAGTTTGGAGTTTATAGTTTTGATACCATAATTTTGACAATTCCCAACTTGTGTAATGTTTGTATAAAATGTTTCAGACTTGTTCAAACGATTTTTGGCCGGGATTTTGTCAGAACTTGGTCTGAAAAATGCATCTGAAGGCCTGAAAGTTGTCTTTTGAAGCGAAGCGAGAAGGTTGTGTCTAACCTAAAAAGTGGGCCTAAACGCATGCCTAGATGAGCCTTGACAACAGAGGTTAGCACAAATTTGCATAGATTAAATTAATGATGATATAATTATCGTTCACATGTTAGGATGGCTAAGGTAAGTTTTAAATTCAAAAGATAAATTTTTCAATGGTGTATAACTCTTTACCTTTTTCAGTGGTTTCTAACTCTTAATGATTAAAGATGAATTATATTCTAGTAGCCGGAATATGTTGACAATTAACAAGACAAACATAAAGTTGAAGAACGCTTTGCTTTCTTCTAGTGTTTGTAAGCTTGTATGCAGTATGCTTGAATTAAATAGCCAAACTCCTAGTGACATTTTAGAAGTGAGATAAGATTTAGAGACCATTTGGTCATGGGTCCGATTCTCACAAGAGTGTAGATTTATTGCGTTTTCTCCTAAATTGATGTATAGACATTATTGTCTACCGGAGATGGATATGATTGGGTGGCTCCGCAGGTGACACAATAATACTGCAGTGATCCAAATTTACCGTTAAAAAAATATATATGATAGTTTCAAATTTCATGTGATGTGAGTCTGTGACTCTTTCTGTTTGGTATGAGGTAATGGAATGAGAGAGGGAATGGAATGGAAGAGGTAATGGAATGAGAAAGGTAATGGAATGGATCATTACCATTCCATGTCTTGTTTGGTTATCATGTGGGAATGGAATGAATTCTTACTTTGTGTTATTTGGTATGTAAGAAAAAACGAAAATATAAAATCGATGGTGAGTGGTGGGTGGCGGCAGTGACGGTGGTGGTGGGTGGCGGCGGCGGCAACGGTGGTGGTGGTAGTGGGCGATGGCGGTGACAATTTGTGGGTGGGCGACGACGGCAGTGGTGGGTTGCAACGGTGACGGTGGGTGGTGGTGGCGATGACAGTGGTGGAGGTAGTGGGTGGCAATGACGCAGGTGGTGGTAGTGGAGACAATGGTGGTTATGTCGATGGTAGCAATGGTTGTGGGTGGCGGCAACAGGCGGTGGTGGTTGGATGTTGACAACGATGGTGGGTTGTAATAATAATAATAATAATAATAATAATAATGATAATGATAATAATAATAATAATAATAATAATAATAATAATAATAATAATAATAATAATAATAATAAAATAATAATAATAATAATATATTTGTTTTCATTCCTTGAAGGAATGAAAAAAAACACCACCTTACCAAGGAATGAAAATTTTTAAAATGGAAGGAATCTCATTCTTATGGAATGATCCATTCCATTACTACATGGTAACCAAACATGTTTAATTTCATTCCATGGGAATGATCCATTCCATTCCACCTTTGATTCCTTCATACCAAACGCTACCTTAACGTAGTGTTAATGGTTTATGCTACTATAAGTCTATAATTAACATGTTACATTATTTCGAGCTTTGTCATATCACTTATTTGATATTGTAGAGTGAATCATAGCATATATCCGGTCTTATTTCATTTGTTGTTTTAGATAGTCTCGATTAATTTGTTTGCGTTAATTAATCAGAGCTAGCATTACTCTTTGAACCATAACCCTAACCCTATAGTGATTTCTTGTATTTAATGTTATCTTAAATGGTAGATCTAGTATTTATTTCATCTTGGTGATGGTCAGCTGTTACATTATGATCAGATGTTATTGTTGCCTAACATGATCGACATGTGTCTATCTATAAAACAAAAATATATACATCTAAATAACTAACTTCTCATGTTTAGTGATGAAAAAGAACTAACTTAAACTAATACATAGAAATGTAAGTACATTGTGACCCCTTTTTTATTATGTTAGGTTCTTTTCAATATATATATTTACATGTTTCAAGAAAGCCATTTAAAAGATTAGCAGAGGATAGTGGCCGGTCTTTTATATATCTCGAGTCCTTAGCAGTGGCGGATCTAGAAACATTTTTCAGTAGTAACGTTTTTTATTTTATTTATTTTAGTAGCAACGTTTTTCAAATTTCGTAAAAAAAAAAACCAAATTGTCCACTAATTTTCTACTACGCGCGCGAAGTTGAGCCGCAACGTCCGCACCCCCTGCTATTACTATAGATCCGCCCCTAGTCCTTAGTAGCATAGCTTTATTTTTTTTGTTTGATTTCTACTATACGTCAATGAACGAATATAATGTTATATATAACTTAATTACATGTAGGTTTTCGAATTTTTTTGAGGATTATGCTAGCTTGGTTAGTCATCTTAATCAGTTATTTAAGGTATGAATTGTTATCACTCTACTTGTGTACGAAATTCTATTCCACTTTGATTGTTTATATTTCGTGTTATGACATTATTTGAGCTATGTTACTTTCCACACATGATTTAAAATCTTTTAACTACCTCATACACCAAGCATTTTGACTACTCAATTCGATTTTCTTATTTCATGACCATGTGAATTAAGATTTTGCACACTTCGAAAGTCACATTATCTAATTATACGTTACATATTATTATTCGGTGATGAATTTGTTGCTAATGTATCTTGTACTTGAACTATGTTACCTAAGCATGTCTTTATCTGACGGGTGTTTGACACGCACACTATTTATGATACAGATGTGACACCAACCTTGATGGTATGATCAATAAATACGTCTGTATAATATACATCGAGAGCAATGTGCGGTATTTTTATGTTACACAAACACGTGAATCAATTTATGTAGTGGATGCACCCGTTTTCTTGGAGGCCCAAAATTTTAACTTTATTTTATATTTGTTGTGAGGGTTGTAATGTTTTAATGGATCGAGTATAAATACGGGCGTAAACGAGCTGAGCCTGAGCTTGACTGGGCTTGAGCTTGGCTCGTCTTGCTTTTATGAAGCTCGAGCTCGGCTCGAAAGTTAAACTCAAAAGCTCGAGCTCGACTCGACTCGGCTCGAAATAATTTTAGAACAATTTTAAAGAAGCTAAAAGCTCGGCTCGAGCTCGCTTCTATAGCTTAAACGAGCCAAAACTGGCTAGAGCTCGACTCACAAATGTTAAATAGTATGTATACTATAAATAAAATAATAATATAAAATTTATTTGGGCTCGTTTAGTCTCGCAAGCCAAAACGGTCTTTGTATGAAAAGCTCGAGCTCGATAAATAAACGAGTCATTTTTCAAGCTCGAGCTCGAGCTCAGGCTCGACTCGTTCGAGCTTTTTACTGATCCGATCCTGAATAGCTCTCAAGCCATTACGCGTCATTTACACCCCTAAGTATAAATAGGAAGCCAGCACAAGCTGGTTGCGCTCCTACACCTCCAAAGAGGAGGTCAGGTCCTATGTTGGAAACTACTCTATGGCAATTCTACCTTGTTTAGCATACCCATCTTTTTGACGAGCTATTAAATTAATACAGTATTAAATACATTTTTTTTCTTAAACTAACATTAGTTAACGTTACTGAAAATGCAAGCTATCTCTTCATTTGTTGTTACACCGCAAATTATGATATGGCAGTTTGTATCGAGATGTTGTGGGTTGCCACCTATATGCGCTTTTTTGTTAATTAGAATCCGCAAGTCTTGCGGCCTTAATTACAAAAAGAGTAAGATTTTGGCTACAAAAAGCATGCGCTATTAAAGATCATGGAAGACATTAGATTGATTGGACATTTATATCTCAATACTTTTAACTGGGATGATTGATGTATTTTCCTTTTATAATTCTCCTTTGTATGTTGTTCTGGAGCATCTTGCTAGCTGGTTTCTTTCTAAGACTATGGGGTGTGGAACATTTCCTTCATCCCTCCTCTTTGTCCATATTAGCGTCACGTCATATTCCCCATCCTTCCCCCTTTCCTCCTTCTATATTATTATATAAGAAAATAAGTTATATTATTAATATTATATATAAAGTGAGATAAAGTTGTAATATTATATTATATTATAATATAGGTGAGAGCGGTGGATTTGTGCCGATGACACCGAGGGGGGGGGGGGGGCACACCGTCGGTGACACCCTCAAGCTCACCTCCCGGATGCAATAAACTCTCCCACACCCCTCAGTCTAATGAAAGTCCTTGATCAGTACTTGCATGGGAGGCTTTGGGTGGGCCGGGAGGCCAATCGGCTGTGGTCCGTAATCTTGGGGCACATTTAAAAAAAATCATATATATATATATATATATATATATATATATATATATATATATATATATATATATATATATAGGGTGGGGTTAGGGTACAAAAGTCATATTTCGTGAGAAGTGTGAGAATGATTAAAAATTTATATTTAGGCAATATTTTTTGGGCTTATTCAAGATGTTTTGGATTGTTTAAGCTAAAATAACACCAAACATAACAATTAAAAACATAAAACAATTTATTTTGACCTTAAAAACTTAAAACACAATGCCAAGAACATGTGTTCTACGTTGTTGTATTTTAAGTCGATGGACAACAGGTGAATATTCCTGTACTACCCCTTGTTGGTCCCGAGGGACGGAGGAAAACGTGATTTGGCTCAGGATTGCCCATTTTTATTAATTCCAGGGTTTCTCTGAATTTGAAAGTTCTTCTAGAGGGATCATCTAAAAAGCAAGTCGTTTTGAATTGAATATTTTCAAACAAAAAGCTGACATAGATGTTATGGGTATCTTTTTTTTTTTTTAGATGGGTATCATTTTTTGTAAGTTGGTTCACATCTTAAATCTAGCAATTGATCCATTTTCCAGCCGTGTGTTTTTAACTATGTTTCAAATTCCATGTATTTTAGCATTGTGTTTTTAAATTGTTGTATTTAGTGTTTTTCTTGCAAAAACAACCCAAAACATCATAGCGAAATCCAAAACATGATGCTTACATGTCAATTTTAGGGATGACAACGGGTCGGGTATGGGTCGGGTTTGGCTAATACCATACCCATACCCGATTATAAAATCTCATACCATACCCGTACCATTACCCTTCGGGTTTTTGTCGGGTATTACCCGTCGGGTATAGAGCATACCCGCGGGTATCGGGTATACCCGTTGGTATTCGCATGTATATATTTTTTTATTTTCTTTTATACTCTTATGTTTTAAGAAATCTAGAATATATGAAAATGTAATAAGTAACATATATATTATCATCACCATAATAATTTTTAAAACATTTAATATGTAAATATATATTACAGTATGAATTTTGAAAATTATTTATATATTTCATAGCATATAAATATAAATAATAATGTTATTAGAATATATATTTTAGACGAAAAGTTTATTCTTCAAATCTATTAGAATGAAAGATTACTAAAAATAGTTAAGAAAAGATATATATAAAACTTAAAAGTCTTCGGGTATATGTTTCGGGTAGACGGGTATTTAGTTTCGGGTAATCGGGCCGGGTATCACCTAATACCATATTCGTCCCATACCCGCGAAATATATTTTTCCAATACTAAAACCGTCCCATACCCATCGAGTATCGGGTATACCCGTCCCAAATGCTTCGGGTTTCGGGTATACCCATCGGGCTCGGATTTTTTTGCCATCCCTAGTCAATTTTTAATCCATCTCACACTTCTCATGTAATGCAGCATTTGTACCCAAACCTTTACATACATATATATATATATATATATATATATATATATATAGGATTTGGATCATTTGAGAACCTATATATATATATATATATATATATATATATATATATATGAACTTAATACCTAATACCGTGTGTAATTTCACTCATTATAATACTATTATTTTGCTAATTGTCATGCATTAATTGTACATAAAATTTAGTTTAAATTATTTAATTCGTAAAAGCCTAAAAGACATATTTTTAACGTCTCGGATACAACACATAAATCATTACGGACACCTTGATTACTTGTTTTGTTGTTGCTTGCTCAGTGCACTCGAATTCTTAGATATTATAAGCAACGACCCTATGTGGATGGTAGAATGGTAAGTGGGAATGTCACATCCAAATGTCCCCTTGTTTAAGAGATAGACCAACTATATATGCACCCCTTGTTTTTCTATTTTATATTACATTCCGAGTAGATGTGATTATATATTGTTAGCCTTTTCCTTATTTTATGTTTGGTTACATCGAAACCTAATAAAGTATTTATGAATCGCTTTCAAATGATATTGACAATGTTTACTTAGAAATCTATGGTTTTTAAATAATACTATGAACTAGTCTAATTGTTCAGCATATAATGAAATATAAACCTGTTAATTTTTATTAATACTTTAGATATAATTTCATACATAAAAAAAACAAATTTAGAATACATATGTTACCGTATCAATGCCCTAAAATGGAGGATAATGTTCTTTGATTCCGATGGCATTCCTTGGTGTGTGTGTGGGGGGGGGGGGGGGGGGGGGGTTTCGAGAACATAACCAAACTCGGCATATGATTGTTGAAGATATTCCATTATATGGTCATTACTAAAGGACTCCACTATCTGGTTGCCTCTTGGTGTGCATTCCTTGGTGTGTGTCCCCAATATTTATCGACAAATAAAAAGAAATGGCCCACTTTGTTTTATAGTGACAACAAATACTTACACTATCACATTGTGACACCCGGCATGTTTTGCTTAAACATATTAGTAACATCTAAGTCTACCTTAGCGAGAAACGTTTATAAACAGACTTAACTGGGTTAGTTGAGTCGGGTCAAGTTAGGATTGTCCAGGGTACAATGATCTGGAGGATCATTGGGAGTCGTTTTGGTAATACACTAGTACCGGGTTCCGTTGTTGGTGACATTACATGAACTAATTAAGTATATGTGTAGATTATGGGTCGTGTGGTGGATTATATACGTAGATGTGTTTAAATGATGTGTAAATGATTATCTATGCTTAAATATGTCAAATATAGATTAAGGATGCATGCTTATGTGTTAAGATATGTTAGAATGCGTTAAACACGACAAACTGGAAAACTGGTTAAAAAGGAGTTCTGGTTCGACCACTTCGAGTGGTCGAAGGAGAACTATTGCCTGGTTTGACCCTTTGTAAATGGGCGAACCTGAGAAGTGGAATTGAAAGAATTCCCTTCGACCAGGACAGGGCTCATTCGACCCTGTGGAAGGGTCGAAGGAGACCACCTTCGACCATTGAAATAGGGCGAAGGAGGAGTAGTATAAATACCAACCTTTGTCATTTTTCATCATTTCACAAACCCTAACCGTCCCAAAACGCTCTCAAACGATCTAAAACACTAAGGAAGGAGTTTTTGCTCTTCTTTTTCATAATCTAACCTATCTACAACATCTAAACAAGAATCCAAGGTGTGTTCTTAATCCTAAACCTTTTTAAAAGCATTTTAATTCGTTTTCATCTAACCCTAATTGTCCGGATCTGTTCTAACGGTGTTTTTATAATTAAAAACCTTTTAAACATCTTTCTAAATCAAAACATTATCATTAACATAGGTTTCATGGGGAATAACACATGTAAATTGTGTATTATGTGGTGTTATGTATTGTTCAATGATTTGTTGTTGTATCTATGATAGAAACATGATATAGGATTGTTGTTGATGCTAGATTATTGTTGTTTAGGGTTAGGATTGGATATGATGATGTATGGGTATTTGGGGGTTTTAACGAATCTAGACTTGATGCATGATATTTATGATCAATAGAATTGATAAGAAAAGATCGAACACTCGACAAACTGAGCATTTCAAGTTGAATATGAATCGATTTCAAAAGTTTCCAAATTGGGTAAATTATACATGCATGAAAGTGATGTTTCCATAATCTTTACCATTTTGGGAAAGGGCTGAAACGGACGTATTATCGGGGGAAATCGGTGGGGTTTTGTAGGAATAAGTTATCAATGTTTGACTGCTGTGTTTGATGATGTTTCGAGTCGTTTTGAATGTGTTTGAAGCGTTTTTAGGAAAATTTACACAACAGGGGCGAACCTGGCCTCCTTCGACCGATCGAAGGTGCGAAGGAGGAAATCCAGGGTCGAACCTGGGTTTTTGTTGGGCGAATGTGGTTTAACGGGCGAAGGAGGCATCAAACGGTCGAACGAGATGTAAAACGGGCGAAGGAGATGTAAAACGGGCGAAGGAGACTGAAAACTGACTGGTTCGACCGTTCTGATGCAGAAATGAGATTTTTATACAAACTAAGTGTTTTATGCTTGAACCTTGTGTGTAATCTATGTGTACTTGATCGGGTCGATACAATCTGGGTGGATAACGGGCCGGTCAGTTCGAAATCGATACAGTTCGTTACCGGGCAGTCAGTTCGAAACCGGTACGGTTCGTTACCGGACCTGATCAGGTCGATACGATCCGGGTGGATAACGGTCCGGTCAGTTCAAAACCGATACGGTTCGTTACCGGACCTAATCGGGTCGATACAATCTGGGTGGATAACGGGCCGGTTAGTTCGAAACCGGTAAGGTTCGTATCCGGGCCTGATCAGGTCGATACGATCCGGGTGGATAACGGTCCGGTCAGTTCAAAACCGGTACGGTTCGTTACCGGACCTAATCGGGTCGATACAATCTGGGTGGATAACGGGCCGGTCAGTTCGAAACCGGTAAGGTTCGTATCCGGGCCTGATCAGGTTGATTTGATCCGGGTGGATAACGGGCCGGTCAGTTCGAAATCGATACGGTTCGTTACCGGGCGGTCAGTTCGAAACCGGTACGGTTCATTACCGGACCTGATCAGGTCGATACGATCCGGGTGGATAACGGTCCGGTCAGTTCAAAACCGATACGGTTCGTTACCGGACCTAATCGGGTCGATACAATCTGGGTGGATAACGGGCCGGTCAGTTCGAAACCGGTAAGGTTCGTTTCCGGGCCTGATCAGGTCGATACGATCCGGGTGGATAACGGTCCGGTCAGTTCAAAACCGGTACGGTTCGTTACCGGACCTAATCGGGTCGATACAATCTGTGTGGATAACGGGCCGGTCAGTTCGAAACCGGTAAGGTTCGTATCCGGGCCTGATCAGGTTGATTTGATCCGGGTGGATAACGGGCCGGTCAGTTCGAAATCGATACAGTTCGTTACCGGGCGGTCAGTTCGAAACCGGTACGGTTCATTACCGGACCTGATCAGGTTGATACGATCTGGGTGGATAACGGTCCGGTCAGTTCGAAACCGATACGGTTTGTTACCGGACCTGATCAGTTCGATACGGTCCAGGTGGATAACGGGCCGGTCAGTTCGAAACCGATACGGTTCGTTACCGGACCTGATCAGGTAACGATAGTTTAATTGGGGGTAAAGCACCTGACTTTAAAAGTTATATTATTATTTATGAAAGTTGTTCATTCACCGTTGTTTGTTCTGAAAACCACAAACGAGCAATTAAACGAACCAAACCGCGTCAAACAAGGTCCGAAAGTCCAGTATATCGATTAAAGATGTAAAACTTGAAATTTGATAAGATATGGTATTGGTTGTGTCACACCACGCCAATGGCGGAAACACGTGGCGCAACGCTCGAAAGTATATCAAAGTCAAGATTAACACAAACTATATTTAATTAGAAAAGATCATTATATTAAGATGTCGGGAAGGAGTACCTGGTTTCAAACATTACTTAGAACCACAAACATTAAGTTTTAAAGTGGGGTGTTTCCGTTTATGTCCCAACCCGAAGGTAACAATAGATGAAACCCCCAACCATTGTCCGACATCCCAAATTCCACCGTACTAGCCGCATACCTGTTCAGCACTTAGTTACCTGAAAGATATGTTTAAAAAGACGTCAATATATAAAATATTGGTGAGTTCACAGGTTTTAGTTTCGTAAATACGACATTTTTACATCCTGTGCAAATCCAGCACATTTTTACATCCTGTGCAAATCCAGCACATTTTTATATCCTGTGCAAATCCAGCACATTTTGTGGCCTTTGTATGGAGTAGCTAGCTCCTACAAATTATGATGATGAGCAATCCCTGAGTCCCATAACCAACCCAAGACTAATAAATATGCCCCGCTCCAAGTCGTTTCTCGGAACCCAACGACTTAAGTTCAGAATACGTGCACCCCAGGCATACGCCGATGCATAATCGACGCTATCGATTAGGGGTGGGCCTTGTCAGGCACCAATAGTACTATCCAAATATTCCTTCAGTTTCATTTACCTGAATTAATGGTTACAGTAGCGAGGACCCAACCCCGAGTGGCGACCAAAAACTCAAGTACTCATCATGCCACTTACCACATTTTAACCTCTGAAAACATTTCAATATGTGATAACTTTTGACAAACATATCTTTCCCCCAGTTAAAACAGTAAAATGGGGCCGTGAAACTCACCTTAATTTCCATGCTTAGCTAGCAAATAAAACCCAAAGCTTTGACCGACTTCCTCGTGCCCTATTTACCAATAAAGGACACCTTAAAGTCTATCATATATAAGCCTAGCTTATTTTCCGGTTAAAAGATAGTTTATTCAACTATCTTGGCTCGTGTGTACTAACCCGAGCCTTGAGGTGTTTTAACTCGACGAACCGATCGTGACTTATCATAATTCATGTGTTCACATACGACATAGTACCCAAGTCGCGCACCTGTTACTATTCGTGTGTAAACCATGTTGGACTACTACCATGAAACGCACAACTCATCCCGAGTAGTAGCTTGTCTCGTAATGCGGCTAAATGTAGTTGTCTTGTATGATTATTTTTGGACAATACACTTTGAAGAAACATAAGTATGATTATTGAAATTGACTAATAACCTTTGTTATTTCGCTTCCCAAAATCCGAGTGTTTTAAGTGTTTCGAAGCAATACTTTCAACTAATTTTTCCCAAATAAGTTAAGCGTCTACGTATTTCAAATCCGTATTTTTGACAACGTTTTGGTTACCAAAAACATTGAAGTTGACACAATTGACGCTCGACAAAACTATGTATTTGTTTTCAAATATTGTTCGGGATCGACTATTATTGTTTCCAATAATCTTTGTCAAGACGTCACGACTTTGTATGGAATTAGTCTGGTCAAACACTTGAAAATAGTTGATAAGGACGCACCACAATAACGCCTTTGCGCTTCGGATTTTATAAAAATTTCGGCAGAGTTTCCTCTGTTTTTGTACAAACCAGACAACACAAGTCGTCTACAATTTTCCCCAAAATCGACACCAAAACAAGACAATCAATCCATTTATCCGCAATTTCATTTTAGCGAGACATTTATACGTTTCGACAGCTTATATATATTAAGCTTATTATATAATATATACGTGTATATATATATCTATATATGTATAGTCCAACGAATTTAGTCCAACGTATGATGTTATTAGTTACGCTTTATATACACTGACAACTACTCGATTTATACATTTCATTTATTATCTTGTCGGTTCGTTGTGCGAGTTAACACATTTGTCTCTTTCGTATTTATGCATTTATAAATATAGATATTTATAAATATAATCAAAATAAAGAATACGAAGTTAGTTTTACCAATCGTACGCACGTCATGACACCGTCTTGAACGACGTGCTGACCAAAAGTTTGACCATCCTTGAGTGTGCGTTGACCAGTCCCGGACATCTCAAAAGATACCCGAGCTGACTCGGTTGACTGTTCGACCAAGTGGACCAGATCCAACGATAACCCAAGACCCGAACCCCGATGCCTGTACCGGATTTGACTTGGGCTGAACCACACACCAAACTCAACCCGAACACACCAAATCTGAGCCGGACACCTTCAACCACCACTCGGCACGTCGTCTTCTACCTCGGGACCACCACAGACCCATCGGACCATCTCCAAAACCCCCACAACCTGCTACCCGACCAAACCACACGAAACCTGACCCGATTGAACCCCAAAACAGACCCGAATCAACACCATCGAGCACCACACCACCGCTGATAACCTGACCACCATAAACCACCCTCTACGCTGCTGCCTTCTGCGCGTTTCGGGCCGCAGAACCACCGCACAGCCACCACAATCGGGTCCTGACCAAACCGGAGCCTAGCCATGACACCAACCCGAGTTCAGTGACTACCCGATCTATAACCACCACACTGCTGTTCACCTCCGCGCAACCCAAACCACCGTCATCCACGACCCCACCAACCCTGCAACAACCACCATCCATCGGCCTCCACACCACCCAAAGACCACCTGCCGCACCCCCGAACCAAAACCATCACCACCGTGCCCCCCTCCATCCTCGCCGGACCCAACCCTCGTCAACCCCCATCTCCACCCGACCCCTCCTTTCTGGCTTAAACTTTACGCCGCCACCACCAAGCTGTGGTGGTGGCCGGCCGCTTCCTGAACAGGGGAGAAGAGAGAGAGAGACGCGATGAGAGAGAGGGAGAGAGTTTTAGAGAGAGAGTAGAGAGAGAGAGAGTTCTGATGAGAGAGAGAGGGGTGGCTGCACAATAATGAAGAGGAAGAAGAGATAATGTTGCTTTTATAGCTAGGGTTAGGGTTAGATGGGTTGTGCACCGCGTATCGAACCCGTTAATACATCTCGTGCCTCGGTTTACAGTTAGGGTAGCTGACATATCAGGCAAGCTAGTCGTTTTTTGTTCGAAATTAAAAACATAACTAAACCGAGCAATTTAGATGTTATTTTCGTCATCCGACGCGTGAAAACAGAACACGCGTTAAAATCGCGTTAATTTATCCGGTCGAGCTATCCTTCATTTAGACGACCTGCTTACTTTCGAAACTAAATAAATGAAATTATTTATAATAAATAATTATTCCGAAAGTTCGATAACGGTTACAACCACACGTTTTGACGTTCGAATCCCACGTCAGTCCCTCTCCGCGTTCTCCAAAACGCTGCGTTTTTGGCCGTTTACCACGCCGATTTCACATCCGTTCGCATCGATAGTAAATACGTGTCGTATTTTCATAGAATAAGCTTATGTTATTCCAGTTTGACAAATATTTGCTGATGTCAGTTCGTTACGTTAAATACGCGAAGTCTTTCTTTAAAGACTTCAAGACTTCAACGAACTTTCAAAAGGACATCGTAGGACTCATATCAGTTCAATTAACCATAATTAACCTTAAACCATGTTAATTATTTCTAAAACATGATTAGGATCACGTTAATCGTTGTACGAAATTTGCCGGTTGTCACATTCTCCCCCCGTTAAGAGAATTCCGTCCCGGAATTCAGTTCAAGTCATCCGATACATTAGTACCCTTGAACAGGGCGGGATGTTTGCAACTCACACGATTACCCCTTTTCTTCGTGAACTCCAGTTCACGCTTAGCGTCCTAACGAACACAATGTCATGAGTCGGCTACGGCCGAGCTCTTGGGTATCGCAATCCGGCACAAATATCGGTTTTCCCGAAATAGTAGAGCTTTGCGTCAACCTGAATCCTGTCGGTTGAGGAATTGACAATGCTTCCTCAAGCCAGACCTGCGGGATTCGTCAAGAGTCCCACTAAGCTCTTGCGATAGTTCGAGCTTGTTCGTTGCAAGGCCAATTTTAACTGACATATCCGAGTCACTGGAGTACTAAGCGGAGTCACTCCATTACCGTTTTCGTGCTTAACAACACCCTTTCAGAGTATAACACTCAGCAAAGTCCTATACCAATTCGAAGTTCCTAAGGCCAACGCCTTGTTAACACAACTTCCCGATCGGTTTGGCCACTTATTCACGAAGATTTGAATCTACCAGTTTCGTTGGTCATCTCTTGAACTCAAGCCAGTTCATGTGTATATCTCTATCTGTCATTCAATGTACTAGAGACGTACACGTATGCACTCCAGAGGACTTCGAGCAGTACACCCCGAACACTAGGGTGATAATTCCTATCACATAGGAAAATCTGGCGATGAAGTACACGAATTTGATTTGCCACCGACACTAATCGTATCACACAGGACACTTCCGTCCAGGACGATAATTCATTCGTTCGAGAATGGTAATCCATACTCATCTCAAATTGAGTGTCCCAGACTTGCGTTCAAGGTTTGGCACACCCTGGGGCAGGGTAACTACTAAAATCCGATATCGTGAAGGTTGACACCTAGTGTCTAGCCACGACTCTCCAAGAGTATAGGTGGCTATCCGTATGCCTCATATTATAACTGCAAACGAGTAGGGGATGGGAAGGTTCCAAACAGCGATCGATTATTGCCTGTGTCTCATCATAGTCACTAGCCACCTCAGGTGGCATGACCATTAGATATGCTCGTTCGAATTTCACTAATCGGGTGATCTTACCAGATCACAAAGCAGTCGACATTCTCGAGGACGCTCCAGGTTGTTTATAGTAGCGGATGGTAATCCTGTGTCCTCACCTGGACCGAAATCCACTATGCATCCACTTACAACCTTTTCGTATGAGCGATTATGGTTAGTGGTACTAGGACGCCTAATATGGACTGATGGAGGTCGAAAGTTTTTGCGTCACTTCCACCCCTCAGTTCCCCAAACAGTAGACAGTGTATATCCAACGTATGGCCGTACAATTCCACAATACACGAGAATTTAAGCCGACTAAAACACAAATGTCTAGAGGCTCGCATCGCCTCATCACATTGGTAAGCACGGGAATGATGTATATGAATCATCATGATATGGTTGCAGCAACAAACAAAGGATAGGGTCTCGACAACATCTCAACACGTTGGTTTCCTCGAGACGGTAAGCAGAGCATTGGTAACTACCCAAAACAAGGGTACCTAGTGCTTGTCCTGCTATATGTACCTCACGAGCACTGGTGTCCTATCGTTATTAGCAACCTAGTAAGTCAATTCTGAATAACACAGGAAACTTTCCCTCGAATTGACTATCCGATCCTATGCAGTGATCTGAGTGAAAGGAGTCCTGACCAGAATCCTCACTCGCCGAATATTCCATCTTCCGGGATCTTTCGAGGTAAGAGGTGAAATTGAGTCATAGATGAATGCATCTGGCATAGATCTCACGTTTGGGCTTGACGGCTTCATGCGCCAAAATCGTTACTTAAAACAACAAACGACCGAGATCGCCCTACAAGAAGTAGTCTTGAGCCTTCCAATAAGGCATCCCATTCAACGACTCAGGTAGTCACACGCATGGGTGCAACATGTAAGCTTTCGTGCTCATCTTGATTAGTCATGGACTAAACGCACTAACTAGGCAGCTCACATTACTATGGTGTCTCCAACAGCGTCTGTCAAGGACAGGGGATTTTGCTCTAGCGCGAGCAATGCTACTGAAAAATAACTGGGAACACCCATATCGACCCAAGGTCGAAAGGGTTCCACTATCCCAAGAATCTACGCAACGACACCAAGACAAGATAAACCTACTATCAGAAGAATAACAACATTACTCGAACGGTTGCATCGATCACCCGTCTCAACACGGTAGGGTAGTACCCTTGTATAATAGACAAGATTATACGTCCTTCAGGATTCAGAGTTTCATAAAACTTTCGGGATCATGTACCAGGGAATCCACCAATACACTCGCTGTGGGTGGGTCCACACTGTTATTCCCGCAGTCATCGGCATGACACGTTGGCGGGTATGATGTCAAACGAATCCACTGGGATGAGCAATAATAAATTGAGTCTTTCAACTCTCACTAGCCCAAAGGTATGGGTCATAATATCGCTCACATTTACTCGATACCTTCAAGTTCGAGATGTATTCGAAATCCCGTTATCGCAAAGACGAGCCTCACCCCGTCATGTGTGGATCATGGGATTTCCTTCCGACATAATTCGAGAGTGGTTAGTCGACCAAAATGCGCGTAAAAGGTTAAGGCTGGACATGGCGTCACCGATG
Organism: Ambrosia x helenae; assembly: GCA_030844895.1. Taxonomy (NCBI): domain Eukaryota; kingdom Viridiplantae; phylum Streptophyta; class Magnoliopsida; order Asterales; family Asteraceae; genus Ambrosia; species Ambrosia x helenae. The sequence continues at coordinate 70,794 of JAUTDX010000322.1, forward strand.
CCTTAGATTTTGAAGAGGTAATGCTCACAAGACGCGCGAGCATATAAAGAGGTCGACACATGATTCGGTCAATTACCCAAACTACGAGATTCGAACTTTAGGGAGATACATGTGCTAACACTAGGACTAGAGTGTCTTAGTATGACTACTGGAAAGTCCGTTAGACACCCGAATTCCCACATTATCGATGGCATCATTACACAACCATTCAGCATCATAACAACGGTTACATGTGTTTGGGGTAATGTCTTTATCCCAAGGGAACCAAGAGTGAATCAAACGACAGGTTATCACATCATCAAGTCAATCCAACCATTGTAGCAATACGTTTACGGTGCGATACGGCAGTACGGACAACGCGACAATGATCGCAACACATCCGCGAAACACATCAACAACGGAACACCGCACAGGAACAACACGACGACAAAGAAGCATGACAACAAGGCAACACCGCAACGTGAACAACTCAACAACAGAGAAGCATGTCAACCAGGTAGCACCGCAACATGAACTGCATGACACAGAGAAATACGACAACCAGGCTACACCACTGCAGGAGCAGCACAACAACAGGAATGCACCGTCGACAACGAAACGCAACCGCATGGATATGCAGTCGGCAAAACTGTGCAACTACAAGAATGCACAATCGTTAGGGGTAACACCACAACATGAATTCACGACAGCAGGACGACACACAACCTAGCGAGTCCACTATACCTAACTACAAGAAGCTCTATTACGGTGAGCACGCACCCCGGTGCGTTTCAGCTCACTTAAGGTGACAGAATCCTTACTTGTATCCTCAGCCACAAACCTATACTCCATAGGCTCATTGGTAGGTACGATTAGGTCACCAAGGGCATCCGCCATCAAAACAGAAATGGGAACGATGGATTCCACATAATTTAGTAGACTTATCAGGCCGACATCGTCCTTAGGGAGAACGACTGTATGCTCGATATAAGTCACTCGAATAATAGCAACTGTATCATTGACAGGCTCATCCATACCTGAGAACCATCGCCAACATTAGTCTTGGCAGGAGCCAGGGATGATAACGAGCGGTTCAACGAAGACCTCAAAGAAAATGGAGTGAACAGCAATGATCTTCATCGTGACACAAACATGATCATAGCGGTTTGGCAAGGGTCTTATAGATGTCTATGTCAATGACAGTGATCTTAGTAGGAGCCTCCGAAGCAACAGCAACATCAAACTTGATAAAAGCCTTAGAAACATCCTCATCACACTAAGTATGAGTTACACTCTCAGCAACGACGACATAATTCGCTTGGGCCATAGAACAACAAGAAGAAGCTTGACACGAGTTACAGAAACGATTGTGACAAACCTAGCGGAGATTTAGGGAACAACAACAACAAACTCGACAAGAGTTCCACACTTAGTAATGACAACAGGATTCGCTTGAGCCGTAGGACAATGGTAGCAGCAACAGCAGCAGGCTCAGCAGAAACCTTAGACCCGTCGTAGTTATTAGACGTGTGGTAAATAGTATCCATAGGACCTAGGAACCAAGCTACATCTTTTCCAGTATCAAAAATATTGGTCACAACAAGAAAAGTAGAGGTAGAAGGATCATGATTTATCGAGACACCACGATAAAATAAAAACGATACAGACTCTGGCAATTCAGCCGAGTCATCCTTCTCATTAGGGTCCTCTTGCGTGTTATTTTGGCCCTAGCATCGATAATCATTGACTGAAATGCCTCTCCGCCTCCTAAGCGAGGCCAGTAAACCTTCTTCCCGATAGGCCACGCAGTGAGAGTATCGGAATACGACAAGAGATTGGACAAGTCACATTGTCCATAACGAATGGATCTCGCAACCTTAGTTTATAAAACACCGTGACAAAGAGACGCAACGTCTCAATATCTATGGGGATTGATGGAAAACACTTCGCATCAATTGCCACCCCAAATAGACAACCAGTCTCGTCGTCCTGACGAGGGTAGCGGACGTTCAACATTGCAACATGAGCAATGGAATTGCCGTCCCATGGGTAAGTTTAGTTGACAGAATAACGTGACCACTTCCAGTAGTTCGTTATTTGATTTTCGAGGGGGATTTCAATGTCAGCCAGAGCGTTCTGTGACACTTGACAATTACGAGTCACACGCTTTACGATTTCGGCTCCCGAAATGTGGTTTCACTCCCCGAGTATTATGACGAATTAAGACGCAAAACGCACGTCGTGACCTTATATTCAATATATATGTATGTCTCCATATATATTAACTGACTTGGATAAAATTATCTCCGACTCGACTCACTTTACTATATAACTACTTTCCCATTAAGTAGTCATACTAGGATCTTGTCAGTCGAGATTTCATTTTTCCCGTAATCGACTCGACTCACCTCTCCATATATTTATTTTCCCATTAAATAAATATACTATGATCTTGTCGATTCGATATTACATTTTTCAACCATCAACTCGACTCACCTTACCGTATAATTATTTTCCCATTAAATAATTATACTAGGATCTTGTCGATTTGACATTCCGTTTTACCACCATCGACTCGACTCACTTTACCGTATAATTATTTTCCCATTAAATAATTATACTAGGATCTTGTCGATTCGACACTACATTTTACAACCATCGACTCGACTCACTTTACCGTATAATTACTTCCCATTAAATAATTATACTAGGGTCTTGTCGATTCGACATTGTATTTTACGACCATCGACTCGACTCACTTTACCGTATAATTATTTTCCCATTAAATAATTATACTAGGGTCTTGTCGATTCGACATTGTATTTTACGACCATCGACTCGACTCACTTTACCGTATAATTATTTTCCCATTAAATAATTATACTAGGGTCTTGTCGACTCGACATTTCGTTTTCAACACCCGACTCGGCTCACTTTACCATATATTTATTTTCCCATTAAATAAATATACTAGGATCTTGCCGATCGATATTTCGTTTTCAACACCCGACTCGGCTCACTTTACCATATATTTATTTTCCCATTAAATAAATATACTAGGATCTTGCCGACTCGACATTGTTGATTTAGACGGGGCTATCATGCCGTCCAGATAAAGATGATCAAGTCCATTAACTCAGCAAGGACGATTCTGCCCTCCAATGGGGAAGGAACGCCTGACCCTTGAAGACAACTTGGGCATGTGTTAGATCAAGAATGACTTACTCACAGTAATAATATAGCAGCACACGGGCAACTAATCTCAATACTGATCCACACAGGGTCCCGTGCTCAAAACGCACTAGTTTTGCAGGGACGCACCCTCGGTCTTCACTGGTTTCCAAGTTTAGCGTTCCACGCATCGTACCAAGCATTCATCTCTTCGGTAGGCAGTGCATCCTCGTACGTCCGCTCCATCGAAGAACTTTGTGCGGAGGCATTAAACTCCTATACAAGGAAGTTTTCATCTCCTGACCCTATCCGATGCGAGGGTTTACGTCAGATTACTCATATGAAGTAGACGTTCGAGCTCTTCCGTGTTCGTACCTTAGAGGTAATGCTGAAGAAAGCTCATTCAGTGTGCGAGGATCGAAATCAAGGGATATCAACAAGACCTCCCTTCTTAACTCATTGCCCAATCAAAAGTTAAGACTGAACCTACAGAACAAGAATAGACCAGACAAGGAGTGATCACCAACCCCAGCCCTAGCGCCCACCTAGGTTACCGTGCACCACAAGTTATTATTACGTGTGCACCCGCAATGATAATCGGTGTTGCCAGGTAATTTTGGTGCCCGCTAGTTCCGAGCTTCCTGATCCAAAACAAAGATTTCACACAATAAGAGACCCAGACTAGCTTCGCCTTCACAACATCAGCAACACGACAACGTCCACTAGCACGATAAAGGTTAGCCCTTCCGATCATCCCGTCCGCAGGTAAGCGGGTGAGTTCGTCGTAGACCACCGCTTGTCCTTCCCGCTTGTCGATAATCGATGCAAAAGTGCGGACTAAAGTGAAGTGTGAGACGATATCCTTACAGGCAAGCTATCTGTACTACTATTATGCATTAACTAGCACTAGTTAGAAAATCGGATCTCTACACAATTTAAACATTCATATCCTTATTTTCTAACATTTTATATATTGACACACATGGCTAGTCGGTCGGAATTTCCCCTTGTACAATCCATGTAAAATTTTCTTTCTTTTCTAAAAATATTTCGTTGTGTTTTATTTTTGAAAACTTCGTTTTCGAGCCAAAACCGGTTATAGTCTAGATTTTTCAAAAATACTAGTTCGCTATAACCTTGGCTCTGATACCACTTCTGTCACACCACGCCAATGGCGGAAACACGTGGCGCAACGCTCGAAAGTATATCAAAGTCAAGATTAACACAAACTATATTTAATTAGAAAAGATCATTATATTAAGATGTCGGGAAGGAGTACCTGGTTTCAAACATTACTTAGAACCACAAACATTAAGTTTTAAAGTGGGGTGTTTCCGTTTATGTCCCAACCCGAAGGTAACAATAGATGAAACCCCCAACCATTGTCCGACATCCCAAATTCCACCGTACTAGCCGCATACCTGTTCAGCACTTAGTTACCTGAAAGATATGTTTAAAAAGACGTCAATATATAAAATATTGGTGAGTTCACAGGTTTTAGTTTCGTAAATACGACATTTTTACATCCTGTGCAAATCCAGCACATTTTTATATCCTGTGCAAATCCAGCACATTTTGTGGCCTTTGTATGGAGTAGCTAGCTCCTACAAATTATGATGATGAGCAATCCCCTGAGTCCCATAACCAACCCAAGACTAATAAATATGCCCCGCTCCAAGTCGTTTCTCGGAACCCAACGACTTAAGTTCAGAATACGTGCACCCCAGGCATACGCCGATGCATAATCGACGCTATCGATTAGGGGTGGGCCTTGTCAGGCACCAATAGTACTATCCAAATATTCCTTCAGTTTCATTTACCTGAATTAATGGTTACAGTAGCGAGGACCCAACCCCGAGTGGCGACCAAAAACTCAAGTACTCATCATGCCACTTACCACATTTTAACCTTTGAAAACATTTCAATATGTGATAACTTTTGACAAACATATATTTCCCCCGGTTAAAACAGTAAAATGGGGCCGTGAAACTCACCTTAATTTCCATGCTTAGCTAGCAAATAAAACCCAAAGCTTTGACCGACTTCCTCGTGCCCTATTTACCAATAAAGGACACCTTAAAGTCTATCATATATAAGCCTAGCTTATTTTCCGGTTAAAAGATAGTTTACTCAACTATCTTGGCTCGTGTGTACTAACCCGAGCCTTGAGGTGTTTTAACTCGACGAACCGATCGTGACTTATCATAATTCATGTGTTCACATACGACATAGTACCCAAGTCGTGCACCTGTTACTATTCGTGTGTAAACCATGTTGGACTACTACCATGAAACGCACAACTCATCCCGAGTAGTAGCTTGTCTTGTAATGCGGCTAAATGTAGTTGTCTTGTATGATTATTTTTGGACAATACACTTTGAAGAAACATAAGTATGATTATTGAAATTGACTAATAACCTTTGTTATTTCGCTTCCCAAAATCCGAGTGTTTTAAGTGTTTCGAAGCATTACTTTCAACTAATTTTTCCCAAATAAGTTAAGCGTCTACGTATTTCAAATCCGTATTTTTGACAACGTTTTGGTTACCAAAAACCATTGAAGTTGACACAATTGACGCTCGACAAAACTATGTATTTGTTTTCAAATATTGTTCGGGATCGACTATTATTGTTTCCAATAATCTTTGTCAAGACGTCACGACTTTGTATGGAATTAGTCTGGTCAAACACTTGAAAATAGTTGATAAGGACGCACCACAATAACGCCTTTGCGCTTCGGATTTTATAAAAATTTCGGCAGAGTTTCCTCTGTTTTTGTACAAACCAGACAACACAAGTCGTCTACAATTTTCCCCAAAATCGACACCAAAACAAGATAATCAATCCATTTATCCGCAATTTCATTTTAGCGAGACATTTATACGTTTCGATAGCTTATATATATTAAGCTTATTATATAATATATACGTGTATATATATATCTATATATGTATAGTCCAACGAATTTAGTCCAACGTATGATGTTATTAGTTACGCTTTATATACACTGACAACTACTCGATTTATACATTTCATTTATTATCTTGTCGGTTCGTTGTGCGAGTTAACACATTTGTCGCTTTCGTATTTATGCATTTATAAATATAGATATTTATAAATATAATCAAAATAAAGAATACGAAGTTAGTTTTACCAATCGTACGCACGTCATGACACCGTCTTGAACGACGTGCTGACCAAAAGTTTGACCATCCTTGAGTGTGCGTTGACCAGTCCCGGACATCTCAAAAGATACCCGAGCTGACTCGGTTGACTGTTCGACCAAGTGGACCAGATCCAACGATAACCCAAGACCCGAACCCCGATGCCCGTACCGGATTTGACTTGGGCTGAACCACACACCAAACTCAACCCGAACACACCAAATCTGAGCCGGACACCTTCAACCACCACTCGGCCCGTCGTCTTCTACCTCGGGACCACCACAGACCCATCGGACCATCTCCAAAACCCCCACAACCTGCTACCCGACCAAACCACACGAAACCTGACCCGATTGAACCCCAAAACAGACCCGAATCAACACCATCGAGCACCACACCACCGCTGATAACCTGACCACCATAAATCACCCTCTGCGCTGCTGCCTTCTGCGCGTTTCGGGCCGCAGAACCACCGCACAGCCACCACAATCGGGTCCTGACCAAACCGGAGCCTAGCCATGACACCAACCCGAGTTCAGTGACTACCCGATCTATAACCACCACACTGCTGTTCACCTCCGCGCAACCCAAACCACCGTCATCCACGACCCCACCAACCCTGCAACAACCACCATCCATCGGCCTCCACACCACCCAAAGACCACCTGCCGCACCCCCGAACCAAAACCATCACCACCGTGCCCCCCTCCATCCTCGCCGGACCCAACCCTCGTCAACCCCCATCTCCACCCGACCCCTCCTTTCTGGCTTAAACTTTACGCCGCCACCACCAAGCTGTGGTGGTGGCAGGCCGCTTCCTGAACAGGGGAGAAGAGAGAGAGACGCGATGAGAGAGAGGGAGAGAGTTTTAGAGAGAGCGTAGAGAGAGAGAGAGTTCTGATGAGAGAGAGTAGAGAGAGAGGGGTGGCTGCACAATAATGAAGAGGAAGAAGAGATAATGTTGCTTTTATAGCTAGGGTTAGGGTTAGATGGGTTGTGCACCGCGTATCGAACCCGTTAATACATCTCGTGCCTCGGTTTACAGTTAGGGTAGCTGACATATCAGGCAAGCTAGTCGTTTTTTGTTCGAAATTAAAAACATAACTAAACCGAGCAATTTAGATGTTATTTTCGTCATCCGACGCGTGAAAACAGAACACGCGTTAAAATCGCGTTAATTTATCCGGTCGAGCTATCCTTCATTTAGACGACCTGCTTACTTTCGAAACTAAATAAATGAAATTATTTATAATAAATAATTATTCCGAAAGTTCGATAACGGTTACAACCACACGTTTTGACGTTCGAATCCCACGTCAGTCCCTCTCCGCGTTCTCCAAAACGCTGCGTTTTTGGCCGTTTACCACGCCGATTTCACATCCGTTCGCATCGATAGTAAATACGTGTCGTATTTTCATAGAATAAGCTTATGTTATTCCAGTTTGACAAATATTTGCTGATGTCAGTTCGTTACGTTAAATACGCGAAGTCTTTCTTTAAAGACTTCAAGACTTCAACGAACTTTCAAAAGGACATCGTAGGACTCATATCAGTTCAATTAACCATAATTAACCTTAAACCATGTTAATTATTTCTAAAACATGATTAGGATCACGTTAATCGTTGTACGAAATTTGCCGGTTGTCACAGGTTGCACTCTTCATGTGCTACGTACATTGATTTATGAAAGTTGTTCATACTCGGTTGTTTGCTCTGAAACGAGCAACTAAACGAACCAAAACGCGTTAAACAATGTCCGGAAGTCTAGTATATCGATTAGAGATGTAAAATTTGAAATTTGGTAAAACATGGTATTGATTGCACACTTCATGTGTTACGTACATATATTTATGAAAGTTGTTCATTCTCGGTTGTATGTTCTGAAAACTACAAACGAGCAATAAACGAACCGAAACACGCCAAACTAATTTTTCTTTGATTGGAAACTAGTTAAAACAATTAAAAATGAATTAAAATATTTTTTTAATTAAGTAAAACTATTTAAATTTAATTAAAACAATATATATATTTTTTAAATAAAAGGGCCAAAGCACCTAGCTTTGGCAAAGAGAGGTGCTTTGGGGGTAAAGCGCCTAGCTTAGGCTTAAGCGAGGCGCTTCGCTTTTAAAATTTAAAACACCAAAAAACTACCAAAGAATAAAGTTAGATTCGAAGCGCCTCGCTTAGGCCTAAGCGAGGCGCTTCGCTTTTAAAATTTCAGTTTTTTCTGACCTCGTACTGACCTCCTGGAAATTGGGGCAAAGTGCTTCGCTTAGGCCTAAGCGAGGCGCTTTAAAGGGGTGAAAATAGAAGGTGGGGGGTTGAAATAGACAGGGCCTTTATGATTTGTTCTTTCAATTTTTTTATATATAAATAATGGATTATATTAAATACTACTAGTTATTATATCTCTTGATGGGCTTTACAACATCAAATTGATAGCTAACGGAATATATTAGTTTTAGTGAGTCCTAACTCCTAATCTATCTCTACTAATAAAGGAGTAGCCAGGGGGACACTTGTCCCCATCCTAGAGCTCCTCATTACAATGGTACACATGGCAAACATACAATGCTTTCAAAAAAGGAAGGACCCGACCCAATGGATCATTCTGACCCGTGATTTATATACCATGCCTCTTTTCTTTTCTCATAATCAATTTTCTAAACTCAAGTTTCAAACCCTACCCTCTCCATCCAAAAAACCATCCATCTTTTATCTTAAACCCGCCGCCAGCCTCAATCACAAAATCGTTTCTTCATCTTTCATTTTCGTCTCCATTGTACATCACGCCTTCAATCTCTCCAGTGTAGATTTGGGTTTTCATGGTTAGTCGATTTAATATTGTTTATTTCATTAATTAATCCTACTGTATCCATACGATTAGATGATATTGTTCCTACTGTATCCATACGATTAGTATTGTTTTGTAATCGATTCATTAAAGTTTCGATTTCAGTTAAATCGAATATCTGACACAATCAAAACCCTATTGATTAAGATTATTCTCTTCGATTTTAATATTTGGAGTTTAGGTAATCAAAACCTTAATCCGATTATATGTCAAGATCTGTTTTGATATTCATTAGGAACGGTAAGACTTAGGATTTCTCGAAATCTCACGAACCTGTTACGGAGATCCAAATATTTTATGGAAGTTTGTTTTATCTCGCTAAATCGATATGGATAGGTGGCCGCTTTCTTCTCTATGGAAACCCTAACGTGAGTTTTTTCTCCTACAGCCTCTTTTATCAATCGATATTGTCTTCTTCTTTTCACTTTCAGGTTGTTTAATAATCAAAAACTGTTTTATATTTTTTTTGTTACTTTAAGCCCTAATTTAGTTTGTTGAGGCTATTTATGTTTTTAGGATCCCAAATGGCAAAACCCGTTTTTCAGATTTGACTATTATTGATGTTCATAGCAGTAAAGAAGTCTTATTTTTGTTAAACCATCTTTCACAAAGCAGGTATGTTGATGTTAATACCATTGAAGAAATGGGCAGTAGTTGAGGAAATTCATGAAAAGCAAGGTCAGGTTCTATTCGTTAACTTTCATATTGAATGTTGTTTTGTATGACAATTTAAATGCCTTATTGGAAAGGTATAATCAATTGTTTAGTCTAATGATTGTTTGATTTAGGGGTTCTTATAATGAATGGATTATTGAATAACATCCGAATTTTGGTGACTGATGTGATTGGGATGTTGGTTCGTACTCAAGGTAATGTTTAATTAAACAACTTTTCTTGTGACTAGGAAAGTGCATATCTATTGTTCGATGAAATGCCTAAATAATATATTTGATATTTACCATTGTGTTGCATTGGTATAGACCGTATAATTATGTCCTATAGTATTGTCTAACTGGTAAGTGATTCGAGTCATTTAACCGGTTATATTGAGTTAGCTTGATTTTGATGTAGTAATTGACTCACGCCGTTTAACCGATTAAATGATTCAGGTTTCAAATACAAGTTTGTAGTTGTTCGACCCTTATAGAATATATATTCATACTAATCAATTTAATAAAAATTTATGTTTTGCAAAAATGATCTGGCAGTAATAATAAATTACCTAAATAACATGATATCAATTTGTGTTCTCTTTCATATATATGTCTATTTTTTTTTTCTCCCGCTTCAGAGGCAACAATCTTATAACATATATATAAATTTAGCTCAAAGATAGGTTCCTTAAAATGAAAATGTCTTACTGCATACGTGATTTTGAAAATGTTGTTTGTAGTCAAACTTTATGCTTTACCTCTTCGGTTTGTCTATTTGGTGTTATTTTGGAACTGGTCTATTCAATGCTATTGATGATATGACACATAGGTTTTATTAAATTGATACATCATTTTTAGTCAGATATAAGATTGTAATGTTTAAATCGTTCATTCAGTCCATACTTGTATGTTCTTAAAGTTGTGCAGAAATGATCATTCATGTTGTCTGGTACTTTATTTTTGAAGCTACAAAAGTCATATATTTGATTTTGCTGGCATTATGTATGGCTTTTATTGGAACATGTTGCAATACAGAATCCACTAAGTGTATTAGTTTCCATTGTTCCGGATATTGCAGTTTATTGTTGGAACAATATGTTAGCATTCGAAGTTATAGTGGAATCACCTTCAATGTCCAACCCAAGATGAAAGCTTTGGAGATTGGTGAGAAGGCTCCTGATGCTATCCTAAGTGAAAAGTTTGACCAGCCGACCAGGTAACTACAATTTGCTCCCGTACACATGGATTTTGATAATGCATGTAAAAGAAATATATATATATATGAAAGAATATTAATTTAAGATATATTTTTTTATTTGAACATCTATTCAAGAAATATGTTTGATTTGGATAATTTTTTTATGAAATATGTTTGATTTGATTATTTTTTTAAAAGAAATATGTTTGATTTGAATATTTAGTTGTACTGAATTGTTCCATGTGCTTTTTAGGTAAACGTGAGCATACCAAACGAAGACATGGTCGGCATACCGGCGATGTTGAGGCTACTGTTGCGGCTTTCAAGGCTGCTGATGATGATATTAAGGTAAAACACTATAATCCATGATGTTTATTGTATTTTTGTCTCATCAAGATTTGCTTGTATCTTCTACATGATGGAATTTTAATTTTAGGTATTAGTAAATGTTGGAAACCCAACCTGGTTACTGTCGACGAGTTGAATTGGGTTATGTTTTGTGACCTTTATCTCTAATGATTCACATCTATAAGTATAGTTAAAAATAGAGCAGTTCAAATAGGTTAGGATGATTTGCCCAAGGTGTGGTTTTAATGTCTCAACCCTTTCTGACCCGTTCGCTTCTAGCTAAAAAATATACCTGACCGGTTTGATCTTTGATGAAACAACCCAAATCTAACCACCCAGCAGTAACTGGATTGTAATCAATTTTGTTTTTTTATAATGTTGAAAACTTTAAAACAACATAATTAAGGGCACTATATATGCAAGATCCATTTTCATTTAGCATTTGAAGGATATATAGAATGGTGTATTCTTGCTATGTGTATGCGTGGTTTGGTTCAACTAATGTTTACTTAGTTGTTATTTTTATAAATATGAAGCTTTCAACATGGGAGTTGTGTCAGTAGCCTCTTGAAGATACCCACTATAATTATTTCTTAATTTTTTTATTTGATTTTGCATTCTTTATGTCTATGCTTATGTCTTGTAAATTTGTAATCTTGATTGATTAGTATCAAGTCTGAATGATTTTGTGAGAGGGAGTTTTTTTTAGTATGGCTTTAAATCCCTTATGTTAATGCTTGTGTCAGTGTGTAGTGTAAATTTGTAATTTTTATTAATTATTATTAAGTATGAATGGTCTTTTGAGTTATAAAAAGGAGTGAATGGTCTTTTGTCTGATTCGGTTTGTCACAACTCACAACATTGGTATAAAAAGGAGTGAATCGCGTAGTTCTTGATCAATTTTAGTCAAATTTATGGTATGTAGGAGGTTTATACGATGAAAGGTTTACTTAATAAAAACCTTGAAATGTAAAACATATGAGTGAGATGCAGCTTCTGATGCGTACGCCTTGCCCCTCGGTTTTTTTGGGACCAAAATTCATATAACAATATGAATTCAGATAATATTAAGTAAATTTGTATCAGAATGAAATTAGATGCCAAACGTTATGTTTCATAATTTTTTTTTTTTGTTATTAAAAAGGTCTGCTTTGACCAAAATGCGTAGTAAATTTGTTTTTGGTTTGTGTGGGTCCCACAAAAATTTTAACTGAGGATGTCGCTGATCTTGAGTTATATCGTGTAGCAGCATGAAATTCGATACCAGAAGTTGAGCACAGAGCAAAGCTGGATTCATCCCCATTTGCCAAGAGTTACTGTATCTGCTCTCAAGGTTAATGTGATTCACTTTACCTTTATATAACTTATATTTTCATATCAATTCTAATATCTGCTTATTTTTGTTGCAAAAATGGCATGAAAACGCTATTGTTTGCAAGAAAGAACGATTTTGAAATAGAAAAGTTGCAATAAATAATGCATACTTTCACTTCATTTATAATTTGGTTTTCAGTGCTTGTATTGTTACAAAAGTAGTCATGCATCTTTCATGTTTTCACTCCTTTAGACTTGACAGTTGGCTGGTGCTAATGGGTCATTGGATCTCAACAAGCTGTGGAAGCATCCACCGAACGTCCGAACCGTGACTTCACCCCTTGTGTTGACCCAAGTTCATCCTATTCAGGTTGTCTTTTAACCTGATGTGTTATATGATATTACAAAAACCTGCACTAGAGGAATATATAGATCTTTAAAACCATAAATAATCAAATTGGGTTGTCTTTTAACTAATACTGTATAATACAATGTTAATCTGACCAATTGGGACAAAGGTTTTGAATATTGGAAAGGTTGTAGTTCATATGATTTTTAGGAGTATGCAACTTTCCGATATTACTAATAGATATAGTGATTTGGGTTACACAATATTCCTTTATATTTTTTGAAGGGTGATAGCGAAACAATTTTTTGATTTAAACTTGCAGTATCAGACATCATGTCTGATTCGTTATCTGAGATGATAGAAAGTGTTGTTCGACCGGTATAACTTTTATGTTGTTGATGTGAATTACAATGTTGTTTGCCTTTTAAGTTTTACCTATTTTTTTATACAAAATCGAAATCGGAGTATTTGTTTATACTGAAAGCATCGGATCGGAAACCTAATCGATATAATTCGCAGACAAATGGTGTTGTTCCGGTATAGAATAAGAGTGATAGTGATTTACACTATCAAGTTCCGTTACATTCACAGGTTTCGGAATATGATTCTGCATATGTAGTTGATGGATTACCTGCTTATGATGTTGCAGGATTTAAGTCGTTTATGTATAACTTCACGTCTCAACCGATCAGCCAAAGCGTAAGTTTGAATAATCAGTTGCCATGGAAACTGTTTCTTTTAAACTAATGGTAAACCTATATGACTTTGTTAACAACTATAGTCTGAGTTTGAATTGTCTTTGGTGTCAGCGCATGACCTTTTTCGATGTGTTAAAAATAAGTAGCGTTTTTATAAGTCTAAATATGGAAAGTACGTATATCATCCATTCAGTGGGATACAATGTTATATCATTCTTTTTGTTAGCGGAGATAGGCACAGATCAATGGCCGGTTATACCAGGTCATCAATCTATTAGCTGCATTGGGTGTTGCACCTGGTTTGTTAGGGGATTGTATGGCTGGTACTGACGCTTAATATAATGGCATTGGTTGCTGGTCCATGCAATGAAGGCCCTGGTTCGGTAAGTTTTGTGAATTTTCGTTAATCATAATATAAGACTAAATATGGAACTTTTGTTCCATATTAAAATAAGTAGCATTTTTATAAGTCTAGACATGTAACTTTTGTTCCCATAGGAACCTTGATTAGGTTGTTTAAAGTAAAGGGGGAAAAAATGAGGCTTGCATTGCAAATGTAAAGGGACCCTTAAAAGAAGCGAAGTGCAGAGGAATTATGTCTTCATATAGGTTGATCCTTTTGTCCATATATGTTGAGAACACATATAGGTTTTATGTATCTTTATGTTCTAATTATGCCTATCTTTTTTTGAGAATCAAATGATTTTTTCTTAAGTAATGTTTTGCCTCTCCACCATTATTCAATAATGTAGTTCATGGGGCATAAGTAAATTTAGTTTGATATTGCAAATGATACAGGGGTTTGTTGTCCGGAAAGCATATACCTAATTGTTAAATGGATTTTTAATAACTTTGAATCTTGAAGGGATACATACTCATCATGAGATGTTTATATTCTAAAGATAAAAGGTTACATTTGCATACCTCCTGATTGCGCTGATTCTTTCGTTGACTTCTAATGACATGGCAGTTTTTACAACAGACATATTGATATTAATATGGTTTCGGTTTTCCAGAGATAAAAGAAGACGGACCCGTCAAGGAAAAGGCGACAAAGGTTAGAACATTATTTTACAAAATTATTTTCTAAAAAACTAGCAACGTTTTATTTTATATTTCTAAATATTATGATGATCATTTATGTCACAGAACTACGAGCTCTTGAACTACAGACGGGTTATTATAGTCTGCGACAAACTTTGTTGAAGATGGTGATGTTATGCAAGCATTTGCTCCTCTTACTGTTGTCTATGATGGTTGTTTCTCTAACTTATGATGTTATATTTGCAATCTACAAGTACATTTTCTAAATTTTCATAGTGTAAGTTACTAAAGTTTCACAATTTTGGCCTAAATTTTCGGTGCGACTTTTGGTCAACTACATGCTGATGATTATAGTTACTTGCTGAAGTATTTAAATTTATTTTATGCAGCATGTGTCTTGGCTTCTACAATAAATAAATTAGTTGGGCTTTGTACAATGTGCATCTCCTGACCAAGCAATGAAGGAAATGCAGATGCGAAAGTTAATGATTCTTTATATAAGAATTTGTTAACAAATGGTCATGCTTATTGATTAACCCTTCCATGTAAATTATTGGTATTAAAGATTCTATTTCTAAGCATGATTTGTAGCAGAGATGGCAATATGGTAAGTTTTTGTATGACTCGAAACGGGCCAGGTTGCCGCGGAACCCTTTTTGTCCAACTTATTTTGTATTTTAAAATATTTATTGTCGAATATGAAAAAGTGAACCAACTGTATTCTCTACTAACTGTTTATTTTGGGGCCTGTTTAGAATTCAGTCACGAAGACATGCGAAAATAATGGGAAAAAAGATGGATTAGGTGTCGATCAAACTAGGGTCGGTGCACGAAGGTCTGTTCGTTTGCGATATGGCAGACATGCTCTTCTTGACTTGCTAACAAGGTTTGAGATGGAAAGGAAAAAAGAAATGCAGAGTTTGCTAGAAAGTCGACCCGTATCAGCTTTTGCTCATTGGAAACGGATTAAGGTTTGAACCTTTTTATGCACTTACGCCATCCTGTGGATTTGTTACCGTTGAAACTTTGGTCAGTTTGTGAATTATGATCAGCCACATTGAATATTAATTATAGTAGGAGTTCGTTTCAGTTACGCTTCCTCATTGTAGAAAATTACAACTTCCAAAATAGTTAATGATGTATCTCAAAGCTTAGCAATAATATTTTTGGTGGTGATTTAGTAATTTGAAAGATTAAGTTTCACTTATTGTCTTTGATTATTCTGTGGCACAGATGATACTATTGATGCACATATAAAAATCTTTTCTACGTCATCAAACCTTTTATAATTTTGTTAATCTATAAACAAACATATACTATGACTTTAATAGTTTAAGGTAAATTATGATCTGGCTGTAGGTATTGCTTAAAGGTAGATTTCTATGGAACCAAAGATTTGTACAAGATGAAAAGTCCTTACACTGTTGACCTCATGTTAGGTGAAGAAAGCTTGCAATCTTGCTTCCTATCCATTGTTACTTCCATATGGTGAAGATGGATATAGAGTGGACATTCTTTTAGTTGAACCCTTATAAAAGTCATTTAATTTTATTTAGTCGATAAGATTTTCTTGGTTTGGAATTGCATGTTAATATAATCTTACATATATTCATTGCTTTTATGCACACTTAACTTCAAAGCATAAAACTATTAGTTTAATATTACTTTTTAATTTTTAATTTACTTTGGTTTGCACCGTGGGTACCCACGGGGCTCTAACTCCTAATAAATCATAATATGGAATGATAGACCATAATGTGATTCAATATGCTCTATTAAGACATATATGATATATTGTTGTCCACTATGATTCACTAAGGATTGATATGGGCCAATAATACCTATACGATTCATTATTGCTCATTGTGATCTATTAAGACCCAAGATGGTCGATTAAGACATATAGCCCATTAGCCACAATTGACCATAACTTAAACCACTTAGACCACCAATGATCATCATATATCCTATTTAACCAATATTAACACAAACTAACCATAATTGATTAATAATGATCCTAGCTAACCGTGTGTGACCATTAATGAACGTATTTGATCAATAAAACGATCCTAACTGACACTAATTAGCTATAATTAGGCATCACTAGCTTCAATTGACCATCATTTATCCTAGTTAACCAATAATAACCATGACTAACTATTTTCCTATAATAACCCTCATAATTTAGTCCCTAACGTTACTTTTCTTATACTGTAAATATCCACTGTCAATATTGTACATTTTTTAATACGTGTAGTTTTTTTTTGGTCACCCCATGTTAAGAAAACAAAATAATGATTCAATTATTCAATTTATATGTATCCAATATCTACATATATTTTTTTAGATACGCATAGATATTTATTATGCCACAACATTTACAAAGTACATATTTATCTAATATTTACACATATTGTAGAATTTTAAAAAAGTGTAGGCATTTATTTGGCATGTCATATAAAATAAAATAATTACTTTTTATATGTAAAAAATATCTACACATGTTGTACATTTTAAGCATGTGTAGGTATTTATTTTGCCATATCATTATCAAAAACTAAAATAAATATTTATATAATTGATTTATCTACATATTTGTTTAAATATATTATGTGTTGGTAAACATAATCATTTACCTACGCATATATTAGTTGTTTACATATTTGTAGATAATTTACCTACACAAAACAAAATTTTACCATATGTGTAGGTAGTTTAACATTTAATTGATGTCAATTTGGGGGGAAATTTTCCCACCAACTTCAATGTGTAGGTAAAACGTATTACCAACATATATTAAGTGTTAGTTGTTATTTGACATAAATCTTAAACAATTACCAACACATGTACAAAAATGTGTAGATATTTACCCACATATTTACATGTGTAGGTAAGTTATGTGTGGGTAAACACCCCAAATTCTTGTAGTGGTTAGGGTAATGGGTCACCAACGGGATGTCGGGTCGGTCTAGTGTGTCGGTTAAACATTCAAACACGTTTTAAAACATACTTGGTTACGATCTGGACAATCGGGGACTAGATAACCTTATGGTTATTAGTCGGAACACTTATGTGAACATTTTGATAGATCTCCGGTAGAGGGATTATCAAGGGCTTGACATCTTTACTTGTAACCGAAGAACGCTATTTAAGGTGAGTTCACGGCCCCACTTTTACTGCTTTAACTTTTGGGGGAGAAAACATGCACTAAACTATTTTGGTAACATATGTCATACTATGGTTTTAACTTTATATTGCTATACGATCTTTGGAAGTCCCGGGGGAAACCATGAATGTGCGGGGATGCACAACGGGGGAAATGTGGATAGATCTATTGGGCGTGACCTGCCCCACTCGTCGGCTTGGAGGGCCGGGCGGGTGCATATTGTCTCGAACAGGAACATTGGTATCATGCTGAACATTCGGGCTGCTTAAACATGCTAAACATTGCTAAACGTGTCTAGTAATGGTTTCCAATTGTAGTAGTAATAAAACATACGCCTAGCTAGCGTACTTGGTAACATTGATTTAGTATGGACATGGTAACGTTTTGGTAACATATTGAACAAACCTGTGAACTCACCAGCATTATATGTTGACGTCTTTTTGGCATGTTTTTCTCAGGTCGCTAAGGTAGCAATGAATGGAACTAGGCGCACGGGTCTGCATTGGCGTCTAGGTTTAGATCATGTTTTGTAATAACCACTTGGTACAATTGGGTCTATGGTTTGTAACATGTTTTATGCTTCCGCTACTGGTTTTGAGTTTTCAAAAACTATGTCTTTTGAATGTTATATATTTCATATAGAGTTGTTTATTGTGACCGTTGACTTGGATCCTGGTTTGTCATGCGCCTCGCGGTAAAACTCCGCAAGTGGTAATTTGAGTGTGTGACAGATTGGTATCAGAGCCAATGGTTATAGTGAACTAGGACTGCATGTAGAGTCTGGTCTATAGCCGAGTCGCACACACTAGACGGTCACATACTTTGAGTCTATTAGTGGGATACGTACTAACGTTGTCGGGGTGTCCTTACATCATCATCATGCTTCTCCGTTACATCATCCGCTTTTATTTGGGTTCTTACCTACTCTTGTCTTCTTCTTCTGGATTGAAGAAGGAGGGGTTGACTTGTTGGTTCTAGCACACACATGCCTTCTTACACTTACACCTATCGTCACACGTTACTAGGCGACGGTATTCAGTGACTGGGGTCTGGATTAGGGGTACATCTGGAGGACCATGTAGAGCAGTTTATCATTTCGGGTGCACACGAAATAATAAACTGGAATGCATAAAAATCCCGATGGATTTCGAGTTTGGATGTATAGTCCTGGATTTGTCCCTAGTTTAACTCTTGTAAATTTCTAGTGGTTGACACTGGAAGTGAATCTGAATCCCTCGATTTCTTGATTTGTTAGATTATGTCTGGTGCTCGCGGTGGTGGACGTCGTGGTGGCGGCGGTGGCCGTGCTGGCGGTGGTGGTCGTGCGGGAGGCGGTGGTCGTGGAAACATCAACATGACCTAAGCTGAGCTGAACAACTTGCTACAGCAGCAAGTGAACATGGCTATGGCTAACTTCCAGGCTGGGATTAATGCCATGGGTGGTGAGTTGATTTCTGTCGACCTTGCCTCATTTTCGGGTTTCGTGTCCTTTCGTTTGTGTTTTACTCGTGTACCGTGTTTCAGGTGTTGGTGCCAATCCACCCCCACCTCAGTGCTCTTATAAGAAGTTTCGGGACTGTCAGCCCCATAACTTCGCTGGGACTGAGGGAGCGGTGGGACTGCTCCGATGGCTGGAGAAGGTGGAGTCTGTGTTTGTTATGTGTAACTGTCCTGCTGGGGACCGGGTGAAGTATGCTACCGCGACATTTGAGGGACCTGCACTGTCGTGGTGGAATGCTACTATGTTAGTACATGTTTTGTGACTGATGATTATCAGTGTTTGTCAGAGTTGATAGTAACGGTCAAGGGGGAGTTTGTTGGTGCATTTGTGACCGTGGCTATGCAACTTGTATGGGCTTAGTCTAATAGAACTAGAGTAGGGGCAATTGTGGTAGCCCAGGCAAGTGTGCCTGAGGCCCAACCCAAACTTAGTTAATTAGTTAGTCTATATATTTATGTGTAAGGGTTTAGGGTTTCAAAAGAGAGAGTTGCAACAGTCTCTAAGAGAAGACTACTGTGTGTGGTCTAGTCCAGGTTGGCCTGAGGTTGAGCTCATCTCAGGCCGGCGTCCCATTCAACAACGTATGTATGTGTGTATGTATGAAGAATCTGTGCCGACTTGTTTTATCAATCAATAAAGTAAGATTCTTGGTTTTACACATATATTATTTATCGTTTTATATATTCGGTTTGACGTCTTGTGGAGATAATCAGGAGCGATTGGTGATGTAGTATTGATCCTCCACGTATTAACAGTGGTATCAGAGCATGGTTACGAATCGGAAGGTCTAACCGCCTCTCGATTCACGATTGCTCTTGATTTTGGGTTTTATTTCCGCTAAAACTCATAGAAGACGTGATACCGAGTAGTATTTGTGGTTCGTAGCAGGTTTGTTTGTTTGAAAAAAAAGTTTTATTGATAAAAAAAAAACAATTTGATTATGCTTCGAAAAAAAAAAAAAATTGCATTTAAGTTGGATGTTCATAATATTGGTTGAATGTTTGAAGATTGATCCGAAATAGTTTGAAAAATTAATTCGGATCTTGTTTGAGAATTGGGTGAACCGAAAGTGTTTGTCAAAGTTTGATTTGTTTCCAAGTCTATAGCCTACGATCATGGAAGTCTCATAATTCAAATTTGAATTTCCTAAGTTTATTCAAATGGATTTGGAAATTAGTAATGGCTAGAATTTATGGAGGAATATTTTATGGAGGTTTGTTCTTGGAAGGGATATTGGATTATTAAGGTGTTCTTTTTTTTTTTTGGAACCTAAGTGGAGCCAAATAAAGATCAGACTAGTGGGTTGGGTTCATGAAAGTGCAACAGGGACGATGGTGGACTGGTATTGGATCACAAGTGGGTCGGCTGGCTGCATGGTCTAGATATGAAATGAAATAGGTTGGTTTATTGTTTATTTTACTAACTTGCTGGTTGTGAATGGGGGAAACCAAAAATATACACATCAATGTAGTAATATTTTGAAGAGAAAAGGAGGAGATAATTATTTCTTTGGCAAAATTATTAAAGCATTGTTCTCTGAAAAATTAGATGTGCGAGATTTTGTTGAAATATTTTTGCAATAAAGCTGGATGTTCGCTACTGATTAGTTGAAGATTGAACCTTATCACATGCCGGTTACTTGGGTCCTTTATTAATCAGGCGTAAATTCTTCATAGGAGGAAAGATGCAGATTATGGTGGATATAAAAGTAATTTGGATAGACTTACATTGAAGGGGAGATTGGATGTGAAAGGTTTCGGGTATTTGGTGGATTTGTGAAGATATCAGACAGAGTTAGACACAGCTAATTGGGAGACGAAGATAAAGTCTTATCAGAGAAGAACTGAAATCATCAGTCAAGGGGGAGTTTGTTAGTACATGTTTTGTGACTGATGATTATCAGTGTTTGTCAGAGTTGATAGCAACGGTCAAGGGGGAGTTTGTTGGTGCATTTGTGACCGTGGCTATGCAACTTGTATGGGCTTAGTCTAATAGAACTAGAGTAGGGGCAATTGTGGTAGCCCAGGCAAGTGTGCCTGAGGCCCAACCCAAACTTAGTTAATTAGTTAGTCTATATATTTATGTGTAAGGGTTTAGGGTTTCAAAAGAGAGAGTTGCAACAGTCTCTAGGAGAAGACTACTGTGTCTGGTCTAGTCCAGGTTGGCCTGAGGTTGAGCTCATCTCAGGCCGGCGTCCCATTCAACAACGTATGTATGTGTGTATGTATGAAGAATCTGTGTTGACTTGTTTATCATATATGAAAGTAAGATTCTTGGTTCTACACACTTATTGTTTATTGTTTTATATATTCGGTTTGACGTCTTGTGGAGATAATCAGGAGCGATTGGTGATGTAGTATTGATCCTCCACGTATTAACATACTACTCAGAACGTGGGATTGGGGGAGGCTATCGCTATGCCCTGGGCGGAGTTTGTACAGCTGTTGAGAGGTGAGTACTGTCCGAGAGAGGAGATACAGAAGTTAGAGCATGAGGTCTGGAGCTACAAGATGGTTGGGTCTGAGATTGAAGAATACACTGTGAGGAGGAATGAGCTGGCGGTGTTGTGCCCTGATTTGCACACACCTGAGTACCGGAGGATCGAACACTATGTGTCTGGGCTAGTGCCGGAGATTGCTGGGTTGGTGGCTGCTAGGAATCTTCCCACTATTGCTGAAGTTGTCCGATCAGCTCATCGAATGACTAACCTGAAGGTGGCAGAAGGCGTTTTGCCACCCAAGGGTGCTGCTGTGAAGGTTGCTGAGGGGAACAAGAGGAAGTGGGATAGTGTGGGGAAGAGTGTGGTGCCAGCTCAGCCGGCGAAGAAGTTTGAGGCATCTGGGTCTTCTTCTGGGCAGAAGACGAGTGGGTATGTTGGGAAGCATCCCAAGTGCAATAAGTGTGGTTTTCACCATTCTAGGGGTTGTGATAGAGCTCGATGTCATCGGTGCCATCAGTTGGGGCACCATGCTAAGGATTGCAAGGTGGCACTCACCCCAACTCAGACTCCTGCGACTACTCCTGCTCCTGCTGCTCAGGGAACTCAGGGGAGGCAGGGGTGTTATAACTGTGGTGATGCGGGACACTTCAAGCGTGAATGTCCTAAACTGAAGCAGGGCGATAATGGGAGGGGCGGGAACGGTAACGGGAACAACGGCGGCGGAGGCAGGACTGCACGTGCTTTCGTCATTGGATCTGCAGAGGCTAGGCAGGATCCAGACACAGTTACCGGTATGTTCCTTCTTAATGATCGCTATGTTTCTGTCTTATTTGATTCTGGTGCCGATAAGAGTTTCGTATCTTTGGACATTAGTCGATTGCTAGATATAGTACCCACACCTTTAGAGGCTAGGTACTTAATAGAATTGGCTGATGGTAAGAAAATCGAAGCGACACACACCCTTAGGGAATGTCGCTTGGAACTGTCGGGTTTGTCCTTCCCCATTGACCTTATGTTGGTACCCCTGGGTAGTTTTGATGTCGTGGTCGGCATGGATTGGTTATCGTTGTATCGCGCGGAGATCGTTTGTTTTGACAAGGTTATTCGGATCCCTCTCCCTGATGGAGAGATTCTTTCGGTTCGTGGCGAGAAAAGCGGTGCTCCGCTGAGTATCATTTCTAGCATGAAAGCCCGTAAGTATCTTCGGAAGGGTTGTTCGGCCATTCTGGCACTTGTTAACGTTTCTACTGACGATGAGAAGAAGATCGAGGATATTCCGGTGGTTCGTGACTTTTCTGATGTGTTTTCTGATGATTTACCTGGTCTTCCTCCCCATCGTCAGGTTGAGTTTGGTATCGATCTTACTCCGGGCGCAACTCCTATTGCCCGAGCTCCGTATCGTCTTGCACCTCCCGAGATGCAAGAGTTGTCCAGCCAGTTACAGGAACTCTTGGAAAAGGGTTTCATCCGACCGAGTTCTTCCCCGTGGGGAGCCCCTATTTTGTTTGTAAAAAAGAAGGATGGGAGTCTTCGCATGTGTATTGATTATCGTGAGCTGAACAAAGTGACCATCAAGAATCGTTATCCTCTTCCTCGCATTGATGATCTCTTTGACCAGCTTCAGGGCTCCAGCTACTATTCGAAGATTGATTCGCGGTCCGGTTATCACCAGTTGCGCGTCAGGGAAGCTGACATTCAGAAGACTACTTTTCGCACACGTTATGGCCATTTTGAGTTCTTGGTCATGCCTTTTGGTCTCACTAACGCACCAGCGGTGTTCATGGATTTAATGAACCGCGTTTGCAAACCTTACCTTGATAAGTTCGTCATCGTGTTCATTGACGACATTCTGATTTACTCCAAGAACAAGGTGGATCATGAGGAACATCTACGATTGGTCTTGGAACTTTTGAGACAGGAGCAGTTGTATGCTAAGTTCTCAAAGTGTGATTTTTGGTTACGTGAAGTTCAATTCCTAGGACATGTGGTGAATGAACTGGGAATTCATGTCGATCCGGCTAAGATCGAAGCTATTAAGGACTGGGAAGCACCAAAGACGCCATCTGAGGTGCGGCAATTCCTAGGTCTTGCGGGATACTATCGTCGCTTCATTGAGGGATTTTCGAAGATCGCTCAACCCCTCACTGCTCTTACCCAGAAGGACCGAAAGTTCGACTGGGATGAACCACAAGAATCAGCATTTCAGATGCTGAAGCTTAAACTTTGTTCTGCACCTATCTTATCCTTGCCAGAGGGTACGGATGATTTCGTTGTGTACTGTGATGCTTCTATTCGTGGTCTCGATTGCGTGTTGATGCAACGCGGGAAGGTTATCGCTTATGCTTCTCGTCAACTCAAAGTTCATGAGAAGAACTATACTACTCATGACTTGGAACTGGGTGCAGTAGTCTTTGCGTTGAAAATCTGGAGACATTACTTGTACGGTACCAAGTGTGAAGTATATACCGATCACAAGAGTCTTCAGCATATTTTCGACCAGAAGGTGTTGAACATGCGACAGCGTCGCTGGGTTGAACTCCTGAACGATTATGACTGTGCCATCAAATACCATCCTGGCAAGGCGAACGTTGTGGCGGACGCCTTGAGCAGGAAGGAGTCTGCGAATCCTCGCCGTGTTTGAGCCTTACAGCTCACCATTCATTCGTTGTTGCCTGACCGAATCCGTTCTGCACAGTTGGAAGCCTTGAAGGAGGAAAACCTTAAGGCTGAAACTATGCATAGTGCTGACAAGCATCTTGAACTCAGGACCGATGGCTTACACTATTTTGCGGGACGTGTTTGGGTCCCATTGTTCGGGGGATTGCGCGAGCTTGTTTTGGATGAAGCTCACAAATCCCGGTATTCTATTCACCCTGGCTCCGATAAGATGTATCAGGATTTGAAGATACTTTATTGGTGGCCGAACATGAAAGCTGATATAGCTTCTTATGTCAGCAAATGTTTGACTTGTGCTAAAGTCAAGGTGGAGTATCAGAGGCCGTCTGGTCTCCTGCAACAACCAGAGGTTCCGAAATGGAAGTGGGAGCGAATCACGATGGATTTTGTCACCAAACTGCCAAGATCGCCTAGTGGTTTTGATATGATCTGGGTGATTGTTGACCGGCTGACAAAATCGGCACGTTTTATACCTATTAAGGAAACCGATGGACTCGAGCGGTTGGCTCGACTTTACCTTAAGGAGGTGGTTGCTCGGCACGGGGTGCCTGTTTCTATTATCTCTGATCGTGATTCCCGTTTCGCTTCGCGTTTCTGGAAGGCTCTACACAAGGCTTTGGGTACTCAGTTTGATATGAGTACGGCTTATCATCCGCAAACTGATGGACAGAGTGAGCGGACGATTCAAACCTTGGAAGACATGCTTCGGGCATGTGTTATCGATTTTGGCAAAAGTTGGGAGATCCACCTGCCATTAGTGGAGTTCTCCTATAACAACAACTATCACTCTAGTATCAAGGCAGCTCCGTTCGAGGCTCTTTACGGACGGAAATGTCGATCGCCACTTTGTTGGGCCGAGGTGGGCGAGAGCCAGCTCACTGGTCCGGAACTTGTGTACGAAACTTCGGAGAAAATCGTACAGATCCGTAAACGTTTGGCTGCTGCACGGGATCGTCAGAAGAGCTATGCCGATCGCCGTCGAAAACCTTTGGAGTTCCAGGTTGGGGACAGGGTATTTCTGAAAGTTTCACCATGGAAGGGCGTGATACGCTTTGGAAAGCGTGGCAAGCTTAACCCTCGTTATGTCGGACCATTCGTAATCCTGGATCGGATTGGACCGGTGGCATACAGACTTGACTTACCGGCAGAGCTCGGTAGTGTGCACAACGTCTTCCATGTGTCTAACTTGAAGAAGTGTTTGGCTGATGAATCTCTCATTGTACCACTGGAAGAGATCAAGGTTGATGATCGTCTTCGCATTGTGGAGGAACCTGTCGAGATTCTCGACTACAAGATTCGTAGCCTTCGTCGGAGTAAAATCCGCATCGTTAAAGTCCGTTGGAACTCGAACCGTGGACCGGAGTTCACAAGGGAACGGGAGGATCAGATGAAAGCTAAGTATCCTCATCTTTTTCCGAAGCGCGCGTTTGAATCGAGACATGTTACTACTGAAGCGGAATGAATCTCGGGTCGAGACTCCTTTCAACGTGGGGATGATGTGACATCCGGTAATTTCCTTTTCGTTCTGTTCTTTTTCGTTTCTTTCTTTTTGGGGCTTTGCGCAATTTTCGGGACGAAAATTCTTTCAACATGGGGATGATGTGACACCCGGCATGTTTTGCTTAAACATATTAGTAACATCTAAGTCTACCTTAGCGAGAAACGTTTATAAACAGACTTAACTGGGTTAGTTGAGTCGGGTCAAGTTAGGATTGTCCAGGGTACAATGATCTGGAGGATCATTGGGAGTCGTTTTGGTAATACACTAGTACCGGGTTCCGTTGTTGGTGACATTACATGAACTAATTAAGTATATGTGTAGATTATGGGTCGTGTGGTGGATTATATACGTAGATGTGTTTAAATGATGTGTAAATGATTATCTATGCTTAAATATGTCAAATATAGATTAAGGATTCATGCTTATGTGTTAAGATATGTTAGAATGCGTTAAACACGACAAACTGGAAAACTGGTTAAAAAGGAGTTATGGTTCGACCACTTCGAGTGGTCGAAGGAGAACTATTGCCTGGTTCGACCCTTTGTAAATGGGCGAACCTGAGAAGTGGAATTGAAAGAATTCCCTTCGACCAGGACAGGGCTCATTCGACCCTGTGGAAGGGTCGAAGGAGACCACCTTCGACCATTGAAATGGGGCGAAGGAGGAGTAGTATAAATACCAACCTTTGTCATTTTTCATCATTTCACAAACCCTAACCGTCCCAAAACGCTCTCAAACGATCTAAAACACTAAGGAAGGAGTTTTTGCTCTTCCTTTTCATAATCTAACCTATCTACAACATCTAAACAAGAATCCAAGGTGTGTTCTTAATCCTAAACCTTTTTAAAAGCATTTTAATTCGTTTTCATCTAACCCTAATTGTCCGGATCTGTTCTAAGGGTGTTTTTATGATTAAAAACCTTTTAAACATCTTTCTAAATCAAAACATTATCATTAACATAGGTTTCATGGGGAATAACACATGTAAATTGTGTATTATGTGGTGTTATGTATTGTTCAATGATTTGCTGTTGTATCTATGATAGAAACATGATATAGGATTGTTGTTGATGCTAGATTATTGTTGTTTAGGGTTAGGATTGGATATGATGATGTATGGGTATTTGGGGGTTTTAACGAATCTAGACTTGATGCATGATATTTATGATCAATAGAATTGATAAGAAAAGATCGAACACTCGACAAACTGAGCATTTCAAGTTGAATATGAATCGATTTCAAAAGTTTCCAAATTGGGTAAATTATACATGCATGAAAGTGATGTTTCCATAATCTTTACCATTTTGGGAAAGGGCTGAAACGGACGTATTATCGGGGGAAATCGGTGGGGTTTTGTAGGAATAAGTTATCAATGTTTGACTGCTGTGTTTGATGATGTTTCGAGTCGTTTTGAATGTGTTTGAAGCGTTTTTAGGAAAATTTACACAACAGGGGCGAACCTGGCCTCCTTCGACCGATCGAAGATGCGAAGGAGGAAATCCAGGGTCGAACCTGGGTTTTTGTTGGGCGAATGTGGTTTAACGGGCGAAGGAGGCATCAAACGGTCGAACGAGATGTAAAACGGGCGAAGGAGACTGAAAACTGACTGGTTCGATCGTTCTGATGCAGAAATGAGATTTTTGATACAAACTAAGTGTTTTATGCTTGAACCTTGTGTGTAATCTATGTGTACTTGATTAGTTAGGGTAATGGGTCACCAACGGGATGTCGGGTCGGTCTAGTGTGTCGGTTAAACATTCAAACACGTTTTAAAACATACTTGGTTATGATCTGGACAATCGAAGACTAGATAACCTTATGGTTATTAGTCGGAACACTTATGTGAACATTTTGATAGATCTCCGGTAGAGGGATTATCAAGGGCTTAACATCTTTACTTGTAACCGAAGAACGCTATTTAAGGTGAGTTCACGGCCCCACTTTTACTGCTTTAACTTTTGGGGGAGAAAACATGCGCTAAACTATTTTGGTAACATATGTCATACTATGGTTTTAACTTTATATTGCTATACGATCTTTGGAAGTCCCGGGGAAACCATGAATGTGCGGGGATGCACAACGGGGGAAATGTGGATAGATCTATTGGGCGTGACCTGCCCCACTCGTCGGCTTGGAGGGCCGGGCGGGTGCATATTGTCTCGAACAGGAACATTGGTATCATGCTGAACATTCGGGCTGCTTAAACATGCTAAACATTGCTAAACGTGTCTAGTAATGGTTTCCAATCGTAGTAGTAATAAAACATACGCCTAGCTAGCGTACTTGGTAACATTGATTTAGTATGGACATGGTAACGTTTTGGTAACATATTGAACAAACCTGTGAACTCACCAGCATTATATGTTGACGTCTTTTTGGCATGTTTTTCTCAGGTCGCTAAGGTAGCAATGAATGGAACTAGGCGCACGGGTCTGCATTGGCGTCTAGGTTTAGATCATGTTTTGTAATAACCACTTGGTACAATTGGGTCTATGGTTTGTAACATGTTTTATGCTTCCGCTACTGGTTTTGAGTTTTCAAAAACTATGTCTTTTGAATGTTATGTATTTCATATAGAGTTGTTTATTTTGACCGTTGACTTGGATCCTGGTTTGTCATGCGCCTCGTGGTAAAACTCCGCAAGTGGTAATTTGAGGGTGTGACACACATGATATCTGAATTCACAATTAAAGTCACTCTCATTAAAGTCACTTTCACACCATATTATAAAAATTATAAAAGTAGTATTTATAGACAAATAAAAAGAAATGACCCACTTTGTTTTATAGTGACAACAAATACTTACACCATCACGTGATATCTGAATTCACCATTAAAGTCACTCTCACAAAATATTATAAAAATTATAAAAGTAATTAAAAAAATTGAAAATTCCACATTTTTTCATCTATTTAATGGGTAGTTCCCCCAAGCTAAATTGCTCACACCTAACCATCTCTCTGAAAGACAGCCTTTTCTTACAAAACCTGCTTGCCCCCAAAACCTTTCGACCAATGGCTTCATTCGTTCCATACATAGTTAGATTATACTGGGTGGTTTCAGGCTACGGACTTCGACTATACATTCTAGTCTTTGGTTAGTGTGGATTATTTTATAAATGTTTTGAAACCCGACTGACCGGTCGGAACGTGAACCGGGGATTGGGGTATTGGACCGGTTGTGCATTGAACCTGGTTTTTAAGGGGTTGAACCGGATTTTTTTTAATTTTTTTTTTCGAAATTTACCCTATTAATTTTACGACACCATCCGGTTGGACCTGCCAGAGATCGGTTTGATGTTCGGTCTGGTTCTGAAAACATTACTTATAACCACTAAATGTTACTGCTACTGAAAATTTTGGTTTTACTCGATTTTCAGTGGCCGAATTGCGAGTTATGTTCAACTTATTTTATGTTAAAATTTGTCAAATTTCTATTTGTGGTAGGTGTCTTTGATGGTTTTGGTTATGAAATTATTGTACAACTTTGTTATTATAACTTGTTTTTCTTCCTAAGTTACTATTGTATCCTAGCATTGAGTTTACTTCACCATTGATCATAATCTATTTGCTATCATATTGATAGCTTCTGATGGACATGTAAAGCCGGTTTATAAGTGACAATATACGTTAGAAAAGGTACTCAGCATTGGAAACAATGGTAGCGTTATTTACAAAGGAAAGTACCTTAAATATCGCCCCACAACTGTAAAACATGCGGTGAGGGATTATTGTAGTGTTGACGAAGCTGACATTGCAAGCCATTTAGCATGGCCTGACCATCCGAATTTTGTTAACTTTTATAGACATGTAGAGGATCCTATTTTTAGTTACATTGCCCAGGAGCTTTGTGATGACAATCTATATGGCTTTGTTAGTCGGGGGGTCCTACTATAGAATGGTGCGGAATCAAAATGGCATGTATGCGTCTAGCTCATTATTAAAGTTGATACCTTAATGACGTGAGTTTAAGCTTTTATGTTAAATTATAGTTTTTTTTTGCATGTGCTTGGTATTATCCATCGAGATTTGAAACTTCAGAATGTGTTTCTAAAGAGCTATCATTCAACTGTGTATTAAAATATTTGATACGGGAAAAAAATAAAACACATCCTGATTTGGGAACGCCGGGATGGATGGAGATCAAAGGAACAAATTCTTGGAAAAGAATCAGAAAAAAACAAATATATCCATCTTATGTTGCATCCTTTATTTTTGCATTATGCGTAAGGACAATATGTTTGGTGCATATTTACATGAACGGGACAGTAATGTTATTTATAGAGATTTTAGTCTCCAAATATTGAAGACATGTCCGGAAGCCTTTGATCTCTGCACTCAATTACTTCATGATGATCCTACACAAAGGTACAATATTAATTGGCTTGGGCATAAGCACATATTTTAGTGCATATTATAAAGCACACGGTCCAACAAATCTTGAATGGAAATTATGAAGCTGCCCTTTTACAATTCATGAAGGTTTGTTTATAAATATATAGGATAATTTGTGTTTAATTCAAATACCTTTTGTCTTAGATCTTATTTACGGGTAACTTTGTATCAAATAATTTACTTTATTAAATTGAACTTATTAAGTATGAATATTTATGAGTATTTGATTTCGATAAATATAATAAGTCAACACTCAAGAATATTTGATTGTCGTCGAATATTTATCTCGTTAATGGTGCTCCTTTCAGCTTCACATATACCTATTTGTAGATTTTAATTTTGTGATTAAGATTTAAAAATCAATGAAGAAACACAAAATCAAATAACACTCGACAATATAGAGGAAATATGAAGAGGTTTTATTAATGTTTATGCAACGGTTACATGGACTAATGACGAGTATCAATGGACGAATATTTCAACGAATCTTTCTACAAAACTTAGAGCTATTACAATGTTTGTGTGTTTAAGTGTGAGATTTGCCTAACCCTTTCTTCATGGATGGAAATGGTATTTATAGTGATTGTATGTCACGTTCCTGTGTTGGTAATGATTGACAACTCATTTGCTTGGGGCCCACAAGGGAGGCCATTGAGGGAATTAACGTTGTCCCTCTCGGTTTGGTCGGTTGTCCTTCCTACTCGTCCTTTCTGTCCTTGTTGATGGCAAGAGGTCATGGAGCAGGGAATGCATGCCTCTGATTGACTGGATGTCTGATTCATTCTCTCCATGCAGCTGTCACGTACGAGGTATCATGCGGGTCCCACATAAGGTTTGACTGATTATTCCTTTAAGGTTAACGCGTGGGGAAGTCCTTATGCGGGGCCTGCGCATGCGCGTACTGGTACATATCTTTTTGTTAGGACAAAAAGGATTGGTGAAACCACTTTTGCAAACCTTAGTCTAATTCACTTCTGTCAAAATATTCTAAGTATAGAACTGCTGAAGAAGGAAGATCAAACTGCTGAAGAAGAGATTCCACAAGTGCTGAAAAAGAAAAGTCATCAGAAGTTCTGAAGTTCAAACCAGACACTTCTACTGAAGAACTGCTGAAGACAAACTACTCATCAGTAGTTTGTCATTCATCAGCACTTATGTGAAGATCTTTTCCACCGCCTTTTTGCATCAGTAGTTTATTACTTTAGTATTACTTTTGCTTTATGTACAAGTTCCAATGCTGCAACTTGTTGCAACTTGTTTCTGAACTTGCTTTTTGGCAAGGTTCATGTATTTGTAAAGTCTATAAATAGAAGGGTTCATCCCTCTGTTTTAGACATTGATTTTAATACAGAAATCCTTCAACACATATTATTGTTATTTCCATTTCATATTTATTGAGAATCTGTTTAAGTGTTTCATTCTCATTCAATACTTAGATTCTCAATAAATACTTATCATTTATTAGTTTTTCAATCCAGGGGGAGTTATAACTCTTGTTGATAAGTGTAGCTTTAAACTCATAACATTCCGCTGTGCTATCACTGATCAAGAACTTGCTAAACACCTAAGTGTTCACTAGCAAGTTCATACAAGAGAGCAATACTGATCCAACAATTGGTATCAGGGCACTGGTTTATCTGGTCACATATCAATCTAACACATTGAGAATCAGACACAGGCTCTTATTGATATTCAATAAAGGATTATAAGCTCACTTTTATCAACATCCATCACTTTAAGAGATATTTGACAAATCAATACTCTTTAAAATGGATCCTCATAATACTGGTTCTGCCACTAAACCTGCTATGCTAGTAAGAAATGAATATAACATCTGGCAAAAGAGAATGGCACATACCTTATCACAGACCAACACAGGTTGCTGGAAATCTGTGATATATGGTCCTCATAAACCAGTAAACATTAATCTTGAAACTAAAGAAGAGATTCCAAAAGACCCAAAAGACTATACTGATGATGATTTCCTAAAACTTGAGCTTGATGCAAAAGCTTTCTCTATGTTGGCAATGGCACTCCCAAATGAAATCTACTCTGGCCTATTACATTGTGATAGTGCCAAAGAGCTTTGGGACTGCCTCAAAGAACAGTTTGGAGGAACTGAAGAGGTGATTGCCAACACTAGAGAAATCTTGGCTCAACAATATGAAACTTTTGCTCACATTAATGGAGAAACTTTAACACAACAATTTGAAAGATTTTCCTCATTAATATCTGAGCTAAAACTAAATGGTCAGACCTACACAACTGTATCTATGCTTCATAGATTTTTAAGGTCTTTACTTGAAAAATGGGAAACATACTCTATAGTCTTAAGATCTTCACCAGACTTTAGCTCCCTCACTCTTACAAAACTTCATGGGAGATTACTTACTTTTGAAAGAGAAATTGATCAAAAGAAAAAGTTAAAAAGTTCTGGCAAAACTGCTGATGACTATCTACCAGGTAGTACAACACTATTGGGACAAGACTCACCAACTTGTTCAAATAGTTTTGGATCTTTTGACCATATTGACATAACTGCTGGGATCTCATCTGAAAGATCATTCCCAGGTTATGACAATAATGATTTTGGTCAAACTGCTGATAACATGTGTTTTATCATGGATGATTTAAATAATTTCAGCAGTGATGACCTAGAAGAAATGGATATTTTGCACCAACTGGCCATGTTAAGTTTAAAAACAAATAAATTTTACAAAAGGTCAGGAAGGAAGTTTCCAGGACTTAACAGTTCAACAAAAATTGCTTTTGACAAATCTAAACTTAGATGTCACAAGTGTCAAAAGTTGGGACACTTTGCTAGAGAGTGTAGAAGCTCTGGCTTTAACCAATCTCAGTCTGGAAACAATTTTAACCCCAATTATAACAGGAATAATGGAACACAAGGGAGTGCACATTTTGTACAGGCACAAGCTTCACAACACCAATATGTGCCACAAGTACAATATGTACAGATGCCTGCTCAACAGATGCAGAGCCAACAATCAATCCCTCCCTTTCCAGCTGCTCAACAACCTCCACAGCAACAGCAACCCTCTCAACAAAGTTTATTTACTTCAGGGTATGTTGACTGGAGCAGTCTTCCTATTGACACCATAGAGTGCAATCCTGATGCAGACAACAAAATGTTTGACATCAACTGGGGAGAGCCTGACAATGACAGAAGGAACTTTGCCTTAATGGCATTTGAGGGATGCACCTCAAAATCTGCCTTGTCACAGGTATCAAAAGAATCTTTGACAAAACTGTGTTCAAATTCTTGCAAAGAATCTTTTGCTCTCATAAGAGAGACTAATGTGCACTTACAAGGAAAAGCAAATGACTCTGAGAGAAAATTCACTCAGATGAAGTGTGATTTAGAAAGAAAACTTTCTGCAAAAACAAAAGAAGTTTCTAAATTAACTAACACTGCTATTGAAACCCAAGCACAAATTAAAATCATGATAAATGACCTAGGGAATGTCAGACAAGAGCTTGCTGACACCAAGGTCACATGTGAAAAATGGGTTGAATCTTGTAAGGGGTACCAATTATTGCTAAACAAACAAAGTGCTTCAAATGTTAGGTTTGGCATAGGGTACAATCACACTGAAACACCAACAGATTTTTCCCCCAAAACTACTGAAGATGGGAGAAAAATTGTTTCAGGTGAAACTTCTGAAGAGGAAGAATGCACATCTTTCCATGAGAACTTTCTAAAAACACACAAAGAAAGTTCTTCAGAAGTACTGATTAATACTGACTTTAAGCCATCAGTAGTTTCAACTACATCAGGAGTTGAGAACCTGAAAACTACTGATGACCTAAAACCAATCAAAACAGTCAGAAATTTGTCTTTAAAAGAAAAGACAAAAGAATGTGAAATCTATGGTCTGTTCAACCACAAAACAGAATTTTGCAGATATAGAAAAGATATTCAGTTCAACAAGAAAAATCAACAACTGGTTGTGGGAAAACAAATCAAAAATGATTTTGTAAAAACTTTTTCTCCCAAGAAACAACAACCAGTAAACACCTTTTCTCATAAAAAGACAAAATCTCAACAAAGATCTTTTTCTCAAAATTCTCTTTCAGTAGTTAGACCTGAATCATCAGCAGTTTCACAAACTGCTGAGATTAAAGATCTTATGAACTTGGTACAACTACTGATGACCAAAGTTGATGGTGGTCCTCAAAAGGATACTACCATTGTTCTTAATGAAAAATCCATTGCCAAAAAGACATGGATTTCTCAACTTGGTCAAGAACAAACTGTAAATGTTCTCAAGAGCAAACCCAAAGCCAAACTGGCTTGGGTTCCTAAAACTAACTGATTTGCTATTTTGTGCAGAGAGTTTCCAGAGGCTTAAATAGCATTTGGTATGTAGACAGTGGAGGCTCAATGCACATGACAGGATGCAGATACCTGATAAACAATTTTATCAGTCAAAGAGATGGATCTGTATCCTTTGGGAACAATGCTAAGGGATATGTGCTAGGACATGGCAATGTCTCCTCTGGCAAAATACAGTTTGACAAGGTCAATCTGGTTGAAAACCTTGAGTACAACTTGCTAAGTGTGTCACAAATGTGTGATAAAGGATATTCTTCCTTTTTCACAAAGACAACATGCAAGATCATATCACCAGAAGGCCAGAAGTTGATAGAGAAGATTATTGAAGATCATACTTTGTTAATAGCCAAAAGATGTGGCAATGTCTATGTAGTGGACATTGAAAAAGACAAAGTACTGAACAACACTGCCTGTTTCTTCTCAAGGGCATCAACTTCAGAAACTGATCTCTGGCACAGGAGACTTGGCCATGTGAACTTTAAAACCATAAATAAAGTCACAAAAATGGACTTGGTCAGAGGTCTACCCTTAAAAGTATACCAGTGTCAAGAACACTGTGTATCCTGTTTAAAGGGAAAACAGCATAAGTCCTCCTATAAGTCTATTGAAGAATCAAAAACAACTGCATGTCTTCAACTACTCCATATGGACTTATTTGGGCCTGTAAAAATCATGAGCCTTGGTAAGAAGAAGTACTGCTTAGTCATCATTGATGACTACTCAAGATTTACATGGGTATTCTTCTTATTTTCCAAGGATGAGGCTGCTGAAATCATCAAGTTCTTCATTCTACAAGTAGAGAAGCAATACTCTCTACCTGTCAAAACCATTAGAAGTGATAATGGGACAGAGTTCAGGAACAAAACTCTGGATGAATTCTGTTTGTCTAAAGGGATTATTAGACAATTCAGTGTTCCCAGAACTCCTGAACAAAATGGTGTGGTAGAAAGGAAGAACAGAACTTTAATAGAAGGAGCAAGAACAATGTTAGCTGATTTTGGCCTACCATTATACTTTTGGGCAGAAGCAGTTAACACATCATGCTATGTTCAAAATAGAGTTCTTATTGTCAAGAGACATTCAAAGACTGCCTATGAAGTTCTTCATGGCATGAAGCCCCTTATCTCCTTTTTCAGGGCTTTTGGGTGTCAATGTTTCATCTTGAACATTAAGGAATCTATTTCAAAGTTTGCTGCCAAAGTTGACCCAGGTTACTTTCTTGGTTATTCTTCAACTAGAAAAGCCTACAAGGTTTTTAACTCAAGAACCAGGATAGTAGAAGAAACACTGAATGTCAAGTTCAATGAGTCAAAACACACTCTCATTCCAGCACATCCTGCTGAACTCTTTGACCTTGACAGCTTCCATTTTGGACCTGAAAAGACTGTCACTTCATCCAAACCTACTTATTATGGTGATCAAAGGTTTGATGATGAGGATCTAGCACCATGGACTCCTCAAACAGTCATTAAGTCAACTTCAAAACCATCAGAAGTTTCACAAACTTCTGATTCAACAAATACTGAGGAACAAACTCAAACATCTGCTTCAGCACCTGCAACTACTGAAGACACTGAAACTGCTGAACCAGATATAATAGACCTCAGTAGTTTGTTTGAAGAACATGAGCCACCAACACCTGTCAGTGGTTTACAACAACTGATCGAACACAAAGACCATCCACTTGATCAAATCATGGGTGATATTGCATCAGGTGTTCTTACAAGAAACCAGCTTTCCAACTTTTGTCTATTCTCAGCATTTATTTCACAGTTGGAACCAAAGAAGTACCAGGAAGCCCTCAAAGGCAACAATTGGGTGCAGGAAATGCAAGATGAATTGCTTCAATTCAACAAGCAACAGGTTTGGGAAATATGTCCCTTACCACCAAACAAGCAACCAATTGGCACAAGATGGGTTTTCAGAAACAAACAAGATGAAGCTGGTATTATAATAAAGAACAAGGCAAGACTGGTAGTACAAGGTTACTCTCAAGAAGAAGGAATTAACTATGATGAAACCTTTGCTCCAGTTGCAAGGCTTGAAGCCATCAGGTTATTTCTGGCCTATGCCATTTCCAACAAAATAAAAGTTTATCAAATGGATGTTAAGAGTGCATTTTTGTATGGAGAGATAAAAGAGGAAGTATATGTTTGTCAGCCACCTGGGTTTGAGGATCCTTCTCATCCTGAGTGGGTGTACAAACTAGACAAAGCTCTTTATGGGATCAAACAGGCTCCAAGAGCCTGGTATGACACACTTTCAACCTTTTTACTCAAAAATAACTTCACAAGAGGTGCCATTGATAAAACTCTTTTCATAAAACATGTTGGAAATCATGTCTTACTTGTTCAAATATATGTTGATGATATCATTTTTGGTTCAACAAACACAAAATTGTGTGATGAATTTAAGAAACTCATGCAATCAAAATTTGAGATGAGTACAATGGGAGAACTGCAGTACTTTCTGGGACTGCAAATTAAACAACAATCAAATGGAACTTTTATACATCAATCAAAATATGTTAAAGAATTATTAAACAAATTTTCTTTACAAGACTGTAAATCATGTTCCACTCCCATGACACCAACCACACAAGTTGAACCAGATGATCAAGGAAAACAGGTTGATCAAACCATGTATAGATGTATGATAGGTTCCCTTTTATATCTAACTGCTTCTAGACCAGATATTATGTTTTCAACATGTGTCTGTGCTAGATATCAATCAGCTCCTAGGGAATCACACCTCATTGCAGTCAAAAGAATCTTCATATATCTGAAAGGAACTCCAACTCTTGGAATTTGGTATCCCGCTTCAAGCAATACCAAGTTATCAGCTTTTTCAGATAGTGACTATGCGGGGTGTAAAATGTCAAGAAAATCAACATCTGGTGGTTGTCAATTCTTGGGAAACTGTCTAGTGTCCTGGCAATCAAAGAAACAAACATGTGTTGCAACTTCAACTGCTGAAGCTGAATACATTGCAGCTGCAAGTTGTACATCACAGATACAATGGCTCCAATATCAACTACTTGATTATGGAATCAAAGAGACCAAGACACCATTGCTTGTAGACAGCAAATCTGCCATTAGCATCATTCAAAATCCCGTTCAGTTTTCAAAGACTAAACACATTGAAATCAGGTATCATTTCATAAGAGATTGCTATGAAAAAGGCAAGATTGAAGTGAAACATGTAGCAACAGCTAATCAAATAGCTGACATATTCACTAAACCCCTTGACATATCAACATTTCAGAAGTTAGTATCCATGCTAGGGATGCTAAATTTGTAAGTGTTTCTCTTTACTTTTCTGCAAAAATTTTTTATTTTTCACTTACATCTGTTTTCAAAAATTGAAAAACTTCTGAAAAACAAATAAGAGAGAACTACTGATGAACAAAACATCAGTATGGGGATATTTTCTGAAAAGTGATTAACTTCTGATAAAACAACCTTCAGAAGTTATGAATAAAGTATTTCTCATCAGCTGTTCAAAACTACTGAAGAGAAAGTGGGAACTACTGGTGAAAATAATTCTTCATCAGCAGTTTAGTCAAAAAGGGCAAATCAGACTTTTCCCACATCAGAAGTTTGACCTAGGCGGTTTAAAACTTCTGATAAAGAGGTTTTTGACCTAGGCGGTTTAAAACTTCTGATAAAGAAGTTCTAAGCGGTTAAAAACTTCTGATAAATATCTTTTTCAACACTTATCCATTCAAAACAAAAATTCCCTCCTTCTCTCTCAAGAAAGCTCTCAAACCCTGAACCTGCAAAAACACTGTTCGATTCAAAACACACACAAACCACATGGCTTTAGTTCTTAAACAGGGACACAATCTCAGAGCCTACTTAGAAAAACAAGAAGGCTGGTCCCAATACGATGAGATCATAGATCTCGTCGTCAAATCCCAATATTTCACCGCTCTCACAATAGACCCACCAATACATCCTGAAACTCTCAATGAGTTCTGGGCAAACGCTGAGACAGTGATGGTGGATGATGAGGTTATCTCTCTCAACTCTACAATCAAAGGGAGACAAATGGCCATCACACCGGCCACAATTGCAAACAGACTGGGGTTGAATGATGTAAATGCCCCTGAAAAGTTTGAAAACTCTGCAATCCACCTAACCATGACTGAATGTGGTTATCAAGGTACTCTCTCACAAGCTACTATCTTTAAAAAGTATTTTGAACCAAAATACAAACTTTTGTTTCATTATATAATTATGTGTTTGAGTCCTAAAACAGGGTCTTATGACCAGATGCCCTCAACCTTTCAACCAATTTTTCATTCCATTGTGAATGAAACAAATTTCAGGGCATCAAAACTTTTCTTTAATGAGTTGGTGTTACATCATAATAACACTAAAAAGAAGTTTTTGTTATACCCAAGGTTCATTATGCAATGCATAATCAAAGAACTGGGTGATGAGGTGCTTGTGGGTAAAACTGAAATTTTAAAACCCTTAACCTCACAAGCATACTCTAGGCACAACAAACAGGTCGCCTGGCCAGAAGATGACCAAGGGGAACCAGAACTAGTCCCCATGGAACCCTCATCTTCCAAACCTACACTCCCAAAGGCCAAGAAACCCAAGGTACAAAAACAAAAACCCACCAAACCTAAAAGAAAAGTTGTTCAGGAGGTTGAGATGCCTGAACAACCTATTGTGCAATCTGCACTTCTTAAAGATGTGACTGAAACATCCTCTCAGTCTCATCCATCTCAAACCCCACCAAGAGCACCAATCACAATTCTTTTCAAAAGAAAAAGACTTAAGAAAACTATTCCTATTGATTCCTCTTTTGAAACTGCTGAACCCATTGGCCAAACTACTGAACCAGCACCCCAACTTTCTGAACCAGATCTTGAAATAGCCAAACTTCTCTCTGGGCTAAAAGAGAAAGTCCCATCCACACATGTCAGTCCCCAACAACCACATCATACAGGGGACATAACCTCAGAATTTGACATGGATGTGGACACTCAAAGCCCTAACCAAAGAGATGAGGATGAACCAGGGTCTCTAAGCCCAAACTTAGAAACTCTTGGTACTTTTGAGGCTGCTACTACTCATTTACCACCCAGTGGTGGACCTGAGGATAGAAGTAACATAGCTAAGACCTCAACTGTGGCAACTACTGATGAAGGCTTAATGCCTGAGGTAGGAAATCCTCTGAACCAAGAAAAAGAGGTACATGAGACAACTGAGTTGGGCTCAGCTCATGATGTAACTGATACAGTCCTCATTGAGGATGTAATCAGGGATTCAGATGATTCCATTGACTTGGATGATGTTTCAAAACACCAAACTACTGAATTGACGGCTACAAGTGAAGGTCCTGCACCTGGTGTATCTATGCTCAAGAAGCTAGTCACACCAGATCAGGTTAAAGTCCACTCAATCCATGATTCCCCTAGAGTGGCATCTTCTGTACAACAAGAAGATCAACCAAAAACACACCCCTCACTACAAATGCCTACCCAATTCCCTGGGCAAACAAGCATAGACATGAACCAGCTATGCAGCCCAGATGGTCCCTTATACCACATGATGAACACCCTCATCAAGAATCACTTCCAAACATACACAGCTAACTTGGAGCTGTCCATAAAGAACCAATTTGGGGTGATACAGACAAAGATGAATGATCTGTCCAACAAGATTGACTACAACAGCAAACAGATTGCTAATCTTACAGGTCAGTTCTCCCAAGCTTCAACTTCAAAAACTGATGAAGCCAAAAAGGGGGAGAAAATTAAGGTACCTATGGATACACTTGAAGCCAGAAGAAAGGCAAGAGTGGCTATCCTAGAAAGAGATCAAAGAGATCAAGCCAGAAAAGAAAAACTGGCCCAACAATTTGGTGTCTCTATTCAAGAAATAGAAGATGCTGAAAAGACTGATGAATCCCAAGGGCACAATGAAGAAACCTCTGATGGACAAACTTCTGATGAAGAATCAGAAAGTACTGAAGACAATCCTTCAGTAGTTGACTAACCTTCAGTTGTTGTCAACCCATCAGAGGTTAACACTTCCAAAACTCAAACTGCTGAACAAAAGCCTTCCAGATCAACTGAACCTACTCAACCAACTCCTGTTCCTCCTAGGCCTATTACCACAATGACTGTACTAAACCCTTCTCCAATCTCTCAATCAGCAGAACTACTTGAGAAGAGTTTAGTGGCAGCCCAAAAGAAGGCCAGAGAAGATCAGATTTGGAAAACTCTGGAAGAAAGGGATGACTTAGACTTAAGCCTGGATGAAAAGCTACAGGCTTATGAAGCTGAACTTCAAAGGCAGGCTAGCCTAGACAAGATTGCTGAGGAAGATAAAAGACATCAACTGATGTCTTACATTACTAAGAACAGCAAGATCAAAGCCCACACATTGAAGAGACTCTCCATGGAAGAGCTGACAAGAAGAGCTCAACTTATTGCAGACAAACTTGCAACAAGTAAAGATACAAAAGCCAAGAGAGCTCAGATGATAGAAGAGTTAGTAGCAAATGGTTATGGTTCAAAAGCCTCTGTGTCCAAATGGAAAGAAGAAAGATTAGTGGACACTTATAGAAAATATAAGGCTGCAAGGGCTGCAAATCCAGAGAAGTTTCAACCTGCTGAAGTACCAACTTCAGTAGTTAGAACTTCTAGTGTTCAAAGAAGACCAGCTACTCAGAAGAAGAAATCAGAGGAAAATGTGAAGACTGATTTCAGAATGGTACTACTAGAAGGTAGTACAGTAGTCCATTCTGACTTTGACATAGAAGAAAAGCCTCTGATCACACAATTCAGGGATCCTTCCACCTTTGCATATCAAATCCAGAAGACCATCAAAGACAAACTGCACACTAAGGTAGTAACTGAGCATCATTTGCCAACATTTCAGATACCTAATGTGATGCAACAACAACAAGGAAGTGAATCCCACCTGAGAGTCACTGAAGTTGAAAACATCCAACACTCAGGAGAATCCCAGGGTACCACCATGGTTCCCTACACTTTAGAATTTGACAAGTCTAAAGTACCAATCATCAGATGGTCC
Source organism: Ambrosia x helenae (assembly GCA_030844895.1). Taxonomy (NCBI): domain Eukaryota; kingdom Viridiplantae; phylum Streptophyta; class Magnoliopsida; order Asterales; family Asteraceae; genus Ambrosia; species Ambrosia x helenae. The sequence continues at coordinate 112,655 of JAUTDX010000322.1, forward strand.
TTTACTGATAACAACTCAGTACTTGTGACAAGAAGAGATCAGACAAGCAGAGCCTATAGGTCGATGAATGATCTGAAGAAGCTTCAACTCAAGACCTGCTTACAATCCAACATCTAGAACCACAGAAAGGGTCTCTCACTGATGAACAGCTGAACCAGCTGAAGAATTCCATGTTCAAAGGAATATGGAAAATTGTGAAGGACAGAAGAGAACAATAAGGAATTAGTAAGGTTTTGGCTTCATCAATCCAGGGGGGATTGTTAGGACAAAAAGGATTGGTGAAACCACTTTTGCAAACCTTACTCTAATTCACTTCTGTCAAAATATTCTAAGTATAGAACTGCTGAAGTAGGAAGATCAAACTGCTGAAGAAGAGATTCCACAAGTGCTGAAGAAGAAAAGTCATCAGAAGTTCTGAAGTTCAAACCAGACACTTCTACTGAAGAACTGCTGAAGACAAACTACTCATCAGTAGTTTGTCATTCATCAGCACTTATGTGAAGATCTTTTCCACCGCCTTTTTGCATCAGTAGTTTATTACTTTAGTATTACTTTTGCTTTATGTAGAAGTTCCAATGCTGCAACTTGTTGCAACTTGTTTCTGAACTTGCTTTTTGGCAAGGTTCATGTATTTGTAAAGTCTATAAATAGAAGGGTTCATCCCTCTGTTTTAGACATTGATTTTAATACAGAAATCCTTCAACACATATTATTGTTATTTCCATTTCATATTTATTGAGAATCTGTTTAAGTGTTTCATTCTCATTCAATACTTAGATTCTCAATAAATACTTATCATTTATTAGTTTTTCAATCCAGGGGGAGTTATAACTCTTGTTGATAAGTGTAGCTTTAAACTCATAACATTCCGCTGTGCTATCACTGATCAAGAACTTGCTAAACACCTAAGTGTTCACTAGCAAGTTCATACAAAAGAGCAATACTGATCCAACACTTTTCAAGTCCCCCCAGTCGATTATCCTCTGAGTTTGCACAGAGGGTGATAGACTTTATGTCGTTTGGTTATTAGTTTGTACGTGCTTCATGCGGGTAGCGGTTGATGCGGTTGACAGTGATAAATGTTGTGGCTCATTTTTCTTCTCAATGAGTGTGAAAATACGTTGCTGAGTAGTCGAAACGTCTGTGTCAGTTACTTTTTTAGAAAAGTTGATGTCGGATTCCTCTCTCCTCCACGTGGTGCGTTTTTACTCAGCGGTCATCTCTCGGTGTTGTGGCCCAATGTGGTGTCTCGGGTTTGGAATTGGAGCATATTGTATAACTTCTCTTTCTTCATCCATTTCTTCATCTTCATCCATTGGGGGCGCATCTGCCTTTCTCACTTTCAGAAACCGGTGTGTCTTCGTATCTTCTAACTTCCAATAGTTGCCTAGATCCGTTTGTTCAAGGCTTGAAAGTTTGTACCTATCAATTCCGAATTCAAGTACCGGTACCTCTGTCCATAGTGCCCCCTCTGCAATACACCCTTGCTTAATCAACATTTCATTAATCAACCTGACATTGGGAATCATTTGCTTTGAAATTGACTCCCTCTATCCCCAAGCCGGGATGCCACATTATCCACTGAAATCGTTTGCAACATTTTTCCTTCTATTGACATCCACTCCTTTTTCTTATCCTTACCCTCTCCTGGAAATGGGATTACCACATTGGTCATACCTACCGGATCTCTTCCTTCAGTTGTATTACTCCAAAAATGGTTTTCATCGAGATATTGGTATGCTGAAGATCCTAATGAATCAAAGTTGGCTATCTTGTTCATAGTTTCAAAAGACATAGTCATCTTCTTTCCTCCAGCGTCTCCCACCAATTTCCATGTGTGTGGAGCGTTAGTCCCGGTAGTGAATTTCAACGTTGCCAACCACTCACAAATAGTTTGCAGATAAATCTTCTCGCTCGCGTGCTCAGTCCAATCTAGAGCACGCTCCCAACCCATTTCTTTAAACTTCTGAGGAATCCCATATGGTTTTAGTTCATCTACTTTCACAAACTTCTCATAGACACAAACTTCAGGCACTGTTGACTTCTTCATTGATGCCATTTTCCACTTCCACATTCTTCTCTCAACATCCTTGTTCTTATAAGATGACAGTCGTTGTCGTTCTGTCTTCCATTTTGCTCCCAATGGGTCTTTATCTGCACCATCAAACTTCCAATTAAACTTAAAGTTTGCTTCCTCCACCCTTTCTCTTTCATCTTCCTCCGCTTCTTCTTCCGGCGTAAGACGCCTCTTAGATGCTTTTGATGAACTTTCTAACAAGTTTAGCCTTTTCTTTCTGTGATACATCTGCATTTACACATTGTTCATGTAAGACTCTCAAATATATCACTTCAACTATTTCATTCTTAATATGTTTCAACAAACCATCCTCAAACAAGTTGTACAAGAAATAAATCCCCACACTTGTTAATAATTATTCACAAGCATACTCATAATTGTGTGCTTTAACCTATTCAAACAATTAAGTTCAAACATAAAGTAAAAGCAAAAATTAATAAGCTTAAAAGAAGTGGAAACATACCATGGTTGTTGATAACACAGTTAATTGATTGAACAAGAGTTAATAATTGATCAAGAAAAGAAAACCCCCAAAATTTTTCAAAATTTTCGTGACCTATTCTGCTCGAAATCTTGGAAACCGTGCAGAATCTTGTAAAAAGAACCCAAGATTTGGATTCCTCTTGAAAAATTACACAAGATAGACTCCAAAATCGCTTGATTTGGTTAAGTTTTGAATGAGATATGGTTTTAGGAAGGTTAGGGTTCTTGAAGAGGATGGTTGTGAAGAAGATGAATGGTAGGTTAAAGTTTTTGTGTTTTACGGAAATCGATTCTTTTGTGCAAGAAGTAAAAAAAAAAAAATAGGAGTGTTTGGCTGAGTGGTGGATTGAGTTGAAGGGTGTTTGGGATTAGGTTCAAGCTTAGAAGTGTTTGGGAAGGGGTGTTTGGTTATGGACTTATTCATACTTGAAAAAGATAGTTGAAGAAAAATAAAAGAGTCGTCTGCCTTGGTCGTCTGCCGCGAGTTTGAACGTTTGGAACAAGCGCGCCGTCACTGACGGCAACCCCACCGTCAGAGACGGTGGGTATTTTTGGTTGGGGCGTTTCAAGAGCCGTCTACCGCGAGAAATGGCGTCCGGGTTTAGAAGAGCCGTCAGAGACGGTTTGTATTTTTTTTCACCATTTGAGGTGGCGTCTGCCGCAGATTTTCGCGTTTGGGAGTTGCTGGCCGTCAGAGAGGGCTACCCCACCGTCTCTGATGGCGGTTGATTTGGTTTAGCTCATTTGTAAGCCGTTTGGGAGGCCGTCTACCGCGAGTTTAGGCGTCTGGCCCTTTTGTGTGGCCGTCAGAGACGGCTAGCCCACCGTCTCTAACGGTGAGGCTTTTATTTGGGCGTTTGGGAGGCCGTCTGCCGCAAGTTAAAGCGTTTGCATGTTCAACCCAGCCGTCAGAGACGGCTACCCCACCGTTTCTGACGGCGGGTCTGTTTCAATTTTTTTTTTTTAGCCTACAAAACTAATAAAAAATTTTATACAATTTACACGAAGCTCTCCACCCCCCGAAAAAAAAAATTAGTATTGTCCCCAATACTAGTAGTTAGAGTACGTACCTGGGATGAGAGCTAACACTTGCAATTTTAATTGATTTCGTAGGTTGGTAAACCTTCCAAAAAGCTTACCAATTCTACAATCTTACCATGTTCCGTGAGATGTTCTATATAAGGCTTCAGATGGTGCCCATTCACAGTTTGTTTCAACCCATCTTTCGGGTCCTCAATCTCCACCTCGCCAAACTTTCCAACCCGCGTGATTATGTATGGGCCATTCCACTTGCTTTTGAGTTTCCCTGGGAAAAGCTTCAACTTAGAATTGTAGAGCCAAACTTTTTGACCCACTTCGAACTCCTTCTTACGAATTTTCGCGTCATGAGCCCTTTTCATTTGGTCCTTGTATTTTGACGCGATCTCATAAGCCTCGTCACGTAGCTCTTCCAACTCACACAACTTGAGTTTCCATTCTCGACCTGCATCATCATAACTCAAGTTAACCTTTTTTATAGCCCATAATGCCCGGTGAACTAATTCAACCGGAAGATGACAATCTCTACCGAACACTAGTCGATAAGGAGTTGTTCCAATAGGTGTTTTGTAGGCCGTGCGGTAAGCCCACAAAGCATCATCTAACTTTGTTGACCAATCCTTTCGGTCTGCGCGAACCGTCTTTTGCAAAATTTCTTTGATTTGCCTATTGGAAACCCCAACTTGTCCACTAGTTTGTGGATGATATGGGGTGGCAATCCTATGGTCAACACCATACCGTTTAAGCAATTTTCCAAATTTCCGGTTTTTAAAGTGGGACCCACCATCACTAATGATTGTCCGGGGTATCCCAAACCTTAAAAAAAATATGTGTTTGTATAAAATTGCAAACAACGGTATGGTCATTGGTTTTGGTGGCAATAGCTTCGATCCACTTTGAAACATAATCTACTGCCACCAAAATATATAAATTACCTAAGGAGTTGGGAAATGGTCCCATAAAATCGATTCCCCACACATCAAAAACATCAACAACAAGAATGGGTTGCATTGGCATTTCATCGCGCTTTGAGATGCTTCCTAATTGCTGGCAATGTAGGCAATTCTTTGCATACTCAAATGAATCTCTAAAAATTGTTGGCCAATACAACCCACTCGATAAAACCTTGTGACCCGTCTTTTGGCCACTAAAATGCCCTCCACATGCATAAGAATGCACATGCTTCAACACAGTCATGATCTCCTCATCCGGAATGCATCTTCGAATGATTTGATCCGCTTCCACTTTAAACAACCGGGTCATCCCAAATATAGTGTTTCACTTGGGACAAGAAATGGAGCCTCTGTTTCCTCACCCAATGTTCTGGCATTATACCTGTCACCAAAAAATTCACAATATGAGCAAACCAAGGTAATGTAGAGACGGCCAATAAGTGCTCATCCGGGAATGACTCATTAATCTCATTCGTTGAGTCTTCCTCCTCAACCATCAGTCTAGACAAATGGTCCGCAACCACATTCTCCGTGCCTTTCTTATCACGGATCTCCAAATCGAACTCTTGTAGCAAGAGTATCCACCTTATCAATCGCGGCTTAGCTTCCTTCTTATCCATTAAGTACCTGACAGCACTATGATCAGTATAGATAATAACTTTGCTACCCCACACATAAGACCTAAATTTATCCAAAGCATATACCACCGCAAGTAGCTCTTTTTCGGTAGTGGTGCAATTCAATTGTACCTCCGAAAGAGTCTTACTTGCGTAGTATATAGCAACAGGTTTCTTATCCACCCGTTGACCCAACACGGCCCCAACCGCATACCCACTTGCATCACACATAATTTCAAAAGGTAAAGACCAATTAGGTGATTGCAAAATTGGGGCCTCAACCAATTTCTTTTTCAAATTATCAAAGGCTTCGACACATTTTTCATCAAACTCAAATGGGGCATCTTTTAATAATAGTTTACATAAAGGTTTTGTAATGTCACTAAAACCCTTAATAAATCTCCTATAAAATCCCGCATGCCCCAAAAATGATCTTATCCCTTTGACATTTATGGGATGAGGTAAAGTTGATATGACTTGAATTTTGGCATGGTCAACCTCAATCCCACGACTCGAAACAACATGACCCAATACTATCCCTTCTTGGACCATAAAGTGACTTTTCTCCCAACTCAATACCAAATTTGTTTTTACACATTTTTGTAAAACCTTTTCCAATTGATTTAAACAGGAATCAAATGATGACCCAAAGATAGAAAAGTCATCCATGAAGATTTCCAAAGACTCCACCACCATATCTGAAAAGATACTCATCATACACCTTTGAAAGGTGGCGGGGGCATTACAAAGACCAAATGGCATTCGCCTAAATGCGAAAGTGCCATATGGGCAAGTAAAGGTAGTCTTTTGTTGATCATCGGGATGAATAGCAATTTGATTGTAACCCGAATACCCATCCAAGAAACAATAAAATTTTTGTCCGGCTAATTTTTCTACTATTTGGTCAATGAAAGGTAAAGGAAAATGATCTTTTGAAGTTGCAACATTTAACTTCCTATAGTCAATACAAATACGCCACCCGGTTACAGGCCGGGTAGCTACCTCCTCACCTGAGTCGTTTTTCACGACTTGAATACCTGCCTTCTTTGGAACGGTTTGAGTTGGACTAACCCATTGGGTATCCGAGATGGGGTAAATGATACCCGCATCTAACCATTTCAGCACCTCTTTCTTCACAACCTCCCGCATGTTAGGATTTAATCTTCTTTGAGCATCTCTTGCGGGAGTTACTTTCTCATCTATGATGATTTTGTGCATCACAATTGACGGACTAATACCTTTCAAATCCGCCACAATCCACCCAATAGCAGCTCTATGAGTCACCAACACCTTTATCAATTTCTCTTCTTGCTCTCCGGTCAAGTTTGAAGCAATGATTACCGGGAGTGTGTTGCCTTCACCAACATAAGCATATTTTAAATGCTTAGGCAACTCCTTCAGTTCCACTTGTGGTGGCTTAACTAAAGACGGCTTCAATTTCGTATCAATGTGATCGGGAAGACTCTCCACTTGATGAGTCCATGGTGGTCTTCCTTCCTGTACCGCCCTTGCTTCTTGATTCTTTTCCTCCTCAGTTATGCCTTTGAACATCTCCACCTGTGACCTGTCAAACATAAAACACTCCTCTATTGTGTTTTCCTCATCTACAACAATGTCGTATGGAGGTATACACTCGTCAACAATGTCCGCCATATAGCATTCATCATTGACTGGAGGGTTAGTCCCATTTGAAAAAACATTTGACCTAAACCTACGGTTACCAAAGGTCATGTCAAGCGTGCCCGTTTTGCAGTTAATTTGGGCATTGGCTGTGGCCAAAAATGGTCGACCCAGTATAACCGTTGGTTGTTTGGTTAGGTCCATGGAAACATAATCAAGTACCAGAAAGTCCACCGGATAATAAAAATCTTCAACTTTTACTATCACATCAGTAATCATCTCACGGGGTAGTTTAGGCGTCAAGTCAGCTAACACCACGGTGGTGTTAGACTCCTGAAGTGGACCAAATTCGTATTGGTCATAGAGACTACCCGGTAAGATTCTTACACTAGCTCCAAGATCCAAAAGTGCCCGTGTCATGTTAAATTCTCCAACTTGAATGGATATGATGGGCGCCCCCGGATCTTGCAACTTTGGTGGAAGTGAACCCGAAAGAATAAAACTCACATTTTCAGTTAAATCAATTTTCTTTGGGATTTTGTGAATTCTCTTTTGGGTGCACAAATCTTTCAAATACTTTGCATAAGAAGGAACTTGTTTGATTGCATCTAAAAGTGGTAAATTAATTTTTACTTGCTTAAAAATTTCCCACAACTCTTCTTGTTGCAGACCCCTTTTTTTAACCACTTTTTTAGATGGCTCCAACAATGCATCGGGGTAAGGGATGGTATTACCCTCCATACCATTTTCTTTAGCCTTGGGAGTTTGTTTGCTCTCAACGGGTTTTGAGGTTTTAGAAAAATTTTCATTTTTATTTTGACCCGTTTCCTCTTCATTACCACTCTCATCACTTATATCTTCCACCACCCCTTCAACAAATTGGGGTGATGGTGGCTCAATTTTATTATCAATTTTATTATCAACTTTATTATCAACAATCTTACCACTACGAAGAACAGTTACCTTATTAATGGGGGCATTGTGATTGTTCTTCGAGCTCGATCCTTGATGTTGTGGGTTGATAGTAGTATCACTAGGAAGTTTCCCCATGCTTCCTCTCCATTGAGCCATCTCTTCTGCAAGTTGTCCCACTTGTTTCGCTAGAGCCTCGTGAGACTTGTCTCTCACCTCATTTGCCTTGTTGTTCTCTTTCATCATGTTCATTAAGGCATCCATCTTTGAACTCAAAGATTCATCACCTCCACCTTGATTGCTTGAAGAACCACCTTGATTATATCCTCTTTGATAACTACCACCTTGATTATAGTTTCTTTGATAACCACCACCTTGATTATAGTTACCTTGGCGGTTCTGATATGATCCACCTTGGTTACCCCCTTGAGTGTTTGGTTGAAAATTCGGATTCATCTGATTTGAAACATTACCATACCTGAAATTAGGATGGTTCCTTAAACCTGGATGATAAGTATTGGAGTTCATGTCATATTTCTTCTCCCCTCCATACACTTGATTCACATCAGTAGTTTCTTGAACCGAATTTTCCGGGCATTCATCAGTCTTATGTCCCATCTCTTCACATACTCCACATACTGTATATGGTCCCGCTGCAACTTCTCTCTTCTTCATACGAGCCAATTCTCTTTCTAAAGTAGCAATTCGGTCTTTGGCATTGGTATCCACATCTGAAAGAGATTTTGAAACAGGGTGTTTGGTTCTTCTATCTGCGGATTCTTCAGCTTTGGAGTTCTTACTCATTTTTTCCAAAAAATCCCAATCTTCTTGCTCCGGGTTAGATAATAAAGTCCCGTTGCTAGTGGACTTTAAGTACTTCCTTTCCTCCTTACTCAACCCGTTCACAAAACTGTTAACCAATTCCCATAATTCAATATTTTGATGTGGGCATTTCCAAATCAACTCCTTAAAACGAGTCAAGGCTTCATGAAGTGGTCCCCCTTGTAATTGTTGAAAGGAACGAATCTCTAATCATGCCCCATCCGTCTTAAAACTAGGGTAGTATTCATCCAAAAACACTTGTTGCATCTCTCCCCAAGTATAGATGCTGTGTGCGGGCAAAGTAAGAAACCAAGTCTTTGCCTTATCCTTGAGGGAGAACCGGAACAACCTTAACTGAACTTCATCTTGGGAGAAATTGTGACCTCCCATAGTACCGCACATTGCTTTGAATTCAGAAAGATGATCATATGGGTCTTCAGTAGCCATCCCATGGAAATGAGGAAGAATGTTGATATAGTTCGGTTTACAATTGAAAGATCTTCTTCCTGGAGGTGGAGGTACAATGGGTGATTCATTCTCGGAGGCAAGTGGTCTAAACCGACCATTAACCCCTTGCATTGGAACTGGGGGCCTTCTTCGCGGAGCATCAACTTCTTCATCTCTTGGTTGTCTTCTCCCATGAGGTCTTCTTTCTACTCGACCCACAAAATTTTCACCCCGGTTTTGGTGAATGTTGAGATTTCAATGCCCTCTTGGGTTTTGCCTGGGATGATGATTATTGAAGACATGATTGTAGTAACCGTCATTACCCATATTTCAATTTGCACCCATATCGGAATGATTATCGCTTTGGTACTTTTCCTCATCCTCATGACCATCATTAACATTTCGATAACTCCAATCCTCATCTTCCTCGGTGTAATCCCTTTCTGAGTATTCATCTTCCCCCGAATGGTAAGAGTGAACACTAACTCGATCCGATGATTGATAACCCGGTACGCTGAATGGGTCATCATCATTAATGTTCGCCCTCAATTCTTCAAGATTCTCAACATGATCATCATATCCGGCTTCATTGTATCGGTTGACCGGATCAAATGTGGGATTTCCACGGTTAGATATGGAGGAGCCTTGGTTTACATTTCGGTTGTTGGGATTTCGGTTATGAAGTGGTTGATGAGGTGGATGTTGTTGTGAGTGTTGGGTTCGGTTTTGAAGAGGTGGAGTAGGTGGTCTTCGGTTTTCGCCTGAACGGCGATTTGGGTTTGAACTTGCCATTTGAACGGTTCCAAAAGACAAGGGTTGATTTATATGTGGTGATTGGGGATTATAAGGAATCGGCTCCTCTAATCGGTGTTGTCGGTTTCTTCTTACTACTCTTTTAATCTCCGGTTCGAACGCTAAAGGGGATGTCCTCCCCGAATGTCTTGTACGCATGCACTACCCGTAAACTACACAAATAACACACCCCGCGTAACAAGGAAAAATAGAGAATAAACCAAACGAACAATTAAACAGATTATCACAATATCAACTAATCAGTAAACACTAAGCGCACTAGCTCCCCGGCAACGGCACCATTTGATGACCTCGGTCGTCACGGGTCATACAAAACCTAAATAACCTAGGTAGATAGGATAAGTAGGGTATCAATCCAAGGAGCGTGTGGTTTGTGGATATTGTTTAGTTGATTAAATGTGTTACTTATGAAGATTGCTAGAGAACTTACAAGGTTTGTACTTGGTTCATTAAAAAATTTGATTGAAAAGGTTTTGTTGTTTTATTAAAAACTTGAATTGAATTATATGAATGAAAAATAATAGAGTTTGTAAACAATTTAATAAAATTGATCACACCTAGGTTTCAACAATTGAATTATAAGGTTTTCACAAATGGGTCAAACAAATGTAGTGCAATTGATGTTAACGGGGTGATAGTTCAATAGGCTTAGGTGTCAAGTTTCATCACCATCAAAGATGTACTAAACTACACTTCATTACCTAGAACATACAACCCTATGTTTGTATTAGAGCAAGAAAACATGTTCATGACACTAGAAATTGGCACAAGATCAATTAACTAAAATGAATTCAACATAAGATTAATCGCAGTCTAATACAGTTAATTCAAACACAATCACACAATTAAAAAGTTAAAGTAATACCCAAATGTTTAAACCCTAAAGTTTCAATTGTTTACTTCCTAGGTGTGATGCAAGGAGATTAGCCACTCATGGCCATGGAGCTTGTTTCTTCAGAAGTTGGGTCTTGAATCTTCAAAGTCTTCAATGATAAGGAAGTTTGATGTTTTTGTTCTTGACTCTAGGAATGCTTTCGATCCCAGGATGATGAAGATGATGATAATTATAAAAAATGATGAACCCCCCAAATTCTCTAGTCAAAAACTCATCAAAGCCATTCAAAGCCATTAAAATCTTCCTTAAATATCATTTGACCAAGTCTTGTTCATATGACACCGTCAGAGACGGTGAGATTGCCGTCAGAGACGGCGAGGGCGTCAGAGACAATATGTTTGTCGTCAGAGACGGCCAGAACCTTCATTGTACTTTTCGTGGCCTTCTTTCTCCCAATGCTTCTCAACTCCAATCTTTTGCTTTAGCACTATGTAAACTTCACTCAATAAGCGCTTTTACCCTGAAATATCAAATCAAATCAAAGTGCTATATCCCACCTCAAATAATCAAATAAAAACATCTTTTTAGATTTAATAGAGGCGAGGTTTCCAACAACGCATCATGGTGCAGCCGACCGTTGAGAGGTTCAACGTGCTTTATGTGTTGTAGGTTGCGGACAATTGGTTCTCCTTCCGTCAGCGCTTTGGGCCCGTGTCCCATTTCACCCTCTCTCCCAAGAGCTTATATGACTGGAAGGACAAATTTTTGTGGGTCGTAGAGGGGTGATCCCTATCAAAATGTCTATGCACAAGGTGGGAGGTAAGATCCCGTCGACCACTTGCATTGCCTATGAGGGTGCGACTTGGTATAATACGCTTGTCGCTCATCCCGCCAAGATGGTGTCCATCGATGAAATTGCTCTTGCGGCTGTGGGGATGAGCCGTCATTATGAGCGGAAAGAGGATAGGGAAAACCCTGAGTTGTGCCAGGGTGATTTAGGTATGTTCCACTTCTCTTATTGCGCGTTTGCTTAACAATTCTTCCGACTCATATCTGGGCATTTGTTAACATGTTATCTTCATTAGGCTGTAGTTTTTAGCATTTATTTTGTGGTTCTACTGGGCCAGATTTGACCTGGAATTTTGTGCCAGTGCATGCGGGTCAACGTTTAATACTGGATGAGACTGCTGATTTGTTTGTTAATCCTACTTTGCGCCCCAAGGCTGTTCGACAAATGCGCATCCCTTCACAACTGATAGCCACTGGTACGCGACAAATGTTATTATTGTTGCTATGACTTGTGAACCTTGCACCTGACATATGTGTTGCTGACTTTGATAAATGGAAATCAAGGTCCTTTGGAGACTGTCCGCGTTAAGGATGATGATGAAGAACATGGTGATGATGGAAATGATGGTCGTGACCATCGTTTTGAGGGCCCCGAGCACCCCAACCCACAGCCTATTGAGAGCGGTTCTGTGGAACTGACCGATGCCTTCGTGTTGGAACATGAGCCGATCTTCGCAGAGTCAGCAGTGGGTACTTTCAAGCCGCGTTTTCTGCCAGGCACCAAAGGGAAGCGGGGAGTTACCCCTCATGTTGATGATTTTTCAGATTTTGATCTTATTGATTTTAGTCTCACCTCCTCTGTCAAGAAGAAAGCACGTTTAGAGGATAATGTGTTGGACGCGGAGCATGAGCTATTTGGTAAGCGTATGCTGACTTTGTTTGTTGCTCCTTCGTTTTTCCTTTTATTTTATCCTTTGTAATATTTTTCTCCGTGTTTGCAGCTAGTTTGGTAAAGGAGGGCGGCTCGGCCACCAAGGTGACATTCCAGGCTCCCGAGTCTTCGAACAAGTCGCCTCCTTTAACTACTTCCTTGGTGACCCTTCGTCCATCCGCGCAAGTACCACGTCCCCTGTCCTTGATTGACCGGGTTGAGGGTTTGAGTGTTCAGGAGGTTCAGACCCTGTACAAATTGTTGTTTTGGCCGTTATTGCCCCGTGGTCGACTGTTGGTGGAAGGGCCCCCATTGTTGTGGCCGATACTCCCATTGATCCAAGTCACCGCCATATTCCTAATTGGGACCTCACTGAGGGGAGCCGGTTTACCGACCCCTTGGTGTGTAGCGACCTTCTTGCGGGGGTCGTGCCTCCCGCGGAGCTTACACCCTAGGAATCCCGCCTGCGCATTGACTTAATGAATGGGCATGTTCAGGCATTTTCCAATGCCATTTCTACCACATCAGTGATTATGCGGGAGTGGGTTGGTTTCCAGGAAGCCAAGGTGGAGATTGCTTCGGAAAGGAGGTAATTTGAGGAGATAAGGAAGGAGTTTGAGCGGGAGAAGGAGGCTGAGGCTGCTAAACTTAAGGGTGCCATGGATGAATAGCTGAGGGCCGTGAGGCCGAATGGCAAAAGGCCCGTGAAAAGTTACAAGATGAGGTGGATGTCAGCGCAAGTTGGTGGAGGAGGGTCAGGTGGTGATTGAGGATCACCGAGCGAAAGTTTGCGACCTCGAGGGATCTTTGGTAAAAAGAAATCTGAGCTCTCATCTTTCGGTTAGAAGTGTGCGGTGCTTGACGCGGCATTGGTAAAGGTTATTGATGAGCGGGATACTCTTGAGACCCAGGTGGTAGACCTGAGTGATGACTGCGACTGGCTGCTTGGGACATGCGTTCCTCAGGTATGCCTGTTTATTTTCTTTTAGCTGTTATTGATTCACTTTGCTTATTTGCTTAATGCGCCGTTTTATTTTGAAAGTGACTTACCAAGTCAAGAGCGGGCCATCGACTGCGAATGTAGTTAGTGAGCTGCTAGCTGCTGCAAAGTTGGCTGGGTGAAGAGCTCGCTAATTGGCCGGCCACCAGGATGCGCTTGCGTAGAAGCCTGTGGAAGATTATCCCCTCTATGGAGTTGGTTGTGATGCCAAATTTATGGATAAATCAAGTGATTATGACAAGTTGAAGTATCCGCTTGTCGACTTCAAAGTTGGGCATATCAGGCAGCCGATTATTGCTAAGTTGAGAGCCACCTTTAAGAAGGCACTCCTATGATTAGATTTTGTATTTTGCAGGTTAACGAGGCTTATGGTGTGTTTTGGAGCATTTCGAGAACTTTATACGGAGCTAGATGGTCACGGAACAAAGAAACAAAGAGAATTAAGAAACAAAGTTGTCCAGCGTGTCGACGACTCCTCTCCAGCGCGTCAGCGACGTAGAGGTTCATGAGTCTACCACTTCGTAGATAATCAGAAGTGGAGTTGGCTACACAAGCTGGTCAACCCACTTGAGTTCCGAATTTAAAGCCATTTTATGGGATTTTAGATGATCTTTGACTATGGACTTGGGATTAAGTTATAAAAATCAAGCTTTGGGGACCTCAATCATCATCTTTCATTCCCAAATCACTATCAAATCCCCCCATATCATCAAAAATCACCAAGAATAATCAAAATCACCATTTTTCATTCCATTATCAATCATCATCATTTAAGACCTTTATCATTGAAGTTTCCATTAGCATGAGTGGCTAATCACCTTTGGGTTCACCTGGTGTAAGCTTGTAATCTAGGGTTCTTAACCTTTGGGTATTTTCTTAATTTCTTTTGTATTGTGGATTTGAACAAAACTTGTTAATTGCATTAATCTTGTTTTGAATTCTCTTTGATAATTGTTTCTTGTGTCAATTAATAGGGAAATGAATCCGGTTATGTGACAACAGTCAACGATCCAGGTCAACATTCGTACGCATTTCATATATTAATGTCATTTTATGTGCATATTTAGATGTTTCACACACTATACCCCCCCCCCCCAGTCTAGTGAAGCATGGGTTATTTAGAAAACTCAAACAAATATCACCTGTTTATACATACAAGACTCGAACAACTACTCAATGAGGTTCCACCCTCTAACACATGGTAATTCCTCTCTAACACATGTACTTAAGGTCCTACACAATATCATAAGTTAACCAATAATACCCCCCCCCAACATATGATAACTCCCTATTAACACATGTGAATGTATTAACAACCAAAAATACCTTATGATTCACAAAATACATGTTGATATCGTCATCTAGCATCTTGAAAACTAACCAGAAACCCGACAATGTGGTCTCAAATGATATTCCTATATCAAGGGTAATTTGGGTTTACCAAACAACCTAACTAGACATAGTACAAGCACATGCTATCTATACGTACATGCATCTACTAGTCCCCATAATCTTACCACCAATTCTAACACATAATTTCCAAGTTATGGGACCAATGACCGAGCAAACTTATCATGGCTTTCACAAAACTACACTCACACCTAGATATATATACACACACACGGCCCTATGTGCATACAACCATATGTATGTGTGTGTATATATATATATATATATATATATATATACGATCACTACTCATGCACTCATGCACTTGACAAGTCCCTTTCCTATAACTCACAACCTATCCTTCTTGTTTGCTATCGGCCGAAGGATCCCAAGAACACCAAGTGTTTCTTTCACCTACAATCTTGGTTATACTAAGCTAGGAACAACCAAAGAAGCCCCATCATCCAATACAATATCTAATACCCCTTTTTCCTCTCTATGTGGATCGGCCAAAGGCATGGAGGACACAAGTTGTTCCACTAATTTGGAAACAATGCAAGAATGTGAGTCATGAGTCACCCTGCCCCTTTTTCTAATCGGCCAACTATCCAACCAAACCTATGAGATGTCTCCATCAAAGAAATGTCCAAAACTTGTAAGGAATTAGCACCATGACATCACTAACATGCACACTTACCACTTGATCCCTACCCAAAATACCAAATCCTCATCTTTTGTCCCTATATCGGCCGCTAATACCCTAATGTCACTTTCACACAAGAGTTAAAAGTACAGTCACCTTGGGAATGAGGCACCAATCGGCTACCATGAAAAAACAATAGTGATCCATCATTTTCACAATAAACATGTCTTATTCTCCTTGTCTTGTAGTCGACCGTCAATGGTTAAGCAAACAAGGTGGTGATTAGTTGTTAGTTTACACTATGAAGGACACCAAGACAAACCATGACAATCTACAAGCTAAGTCAACCATTCCTAACTAGGATATCATGTGCACAACTCGGCCAAACTCAAGGGAATGCATGACACCTTAAAACTTGCACACAATGATGATTAAAAGCATAGATCACCACACTCCCCAAGATGATGAACCTTACTCCTTGTTTTGTCCTCACTACCACCAAATCCACTATAAATAGGCTTGAGGATTCACCACCATTGCCACACACAATTAACTCCTTCTTACACCTTTTTCCCGAGCCCTTACACTTCAATATCCAAACCATTTTCCTCTCTAGAGATCCGAAGGTTCCCCTGACATCTTTGCAATCTATAAGGTACTAGTTATTAACTCACTATCGCCTCACTAATTATAAAGCAATCGACCACATTGTGGATTGCCTGACCCTTGATCTATAATCCACTAAACAATCGACTAAAGCATATATGAACTATGAGAGTTTGTAAACATTGCCTGCTATAGTCGCTTGCTTCGTAACATACACGACCCCACATGATCGGTCTAACACAATCACAAATACCACGAACATTTTGGCCTACACTCAGCCCATAAAAATGATTAGATAATCGTTTTTGATAAACTAAAAATCACTCGGTATGTGTTCTCAAAATGAGGTTAACATGGATAGGTTTCTAATCGATTTCCACCATCAATGCACGAAGACTCGTTTCATAGTTATGATAACACTCCACACGACTCACTTCGAACCTATGAACAATCGGTATCGGGGTCCACATAACACATATGTCTCGGCTATAACACTCTAACACATGTTAGGATAGGCCGAAACATGTGTTAGAAACCATTTTGGAACTAAGGGCCTAAACGTATGTTAAACACCCATGCTATTCAAATGGGAAACAATCTTTAACCCATGACTAACGTGTGGGGCCCATACCTGTCGCACCCTGAAATTTCCACTGCGGGGTTTATACTGCGAGGCACATGAAAAACCAGGATCCCATAGCCATAAGTCACATGAACGATTCTAAATGCCCAAACCATTTAGTTCGTTGTTGAAAAACCAAGTTTAAAAATTTACCAAACCATTTAAGTAGTAGCTGAAGCGAAATAGAAAAACAGTTAAGTAATAGTATGCACAAAACACCGCGCCCAAAACCAAAAGTAAATAATTAAACATTCGAAATCAGTTAAGTGTTCATATCGCAATGACACTATATGATGCATGCCCTACTCGTGCTCCATACCTAACGACCTACAAAAGCATGCTAGCGTGTGTCAACATAAAGTTGGTGAGTTCACAAAGTAGAGTAAGCGAGTAAGTAATAAGTAGGTTCCAAAAACTGTGTAACCACTAGTTCATCGCATGCCAAGGGTAGCTAACCCATTCATGATAACTAACATCGATATACTGAACTGCTAATGTACGTGTTGTCACAAATGTGAGCAGTTTGCCTTACATCATTGCCTATCAACAATGATAATGTGTTAAGTCACAGTTCACTCCCACACTCCCCTGAGCCGGTGTGAGGTTTGTCAGACCTAATAGCGCTATTAACTAGTAACCCGCTTGCCATAACCCAGCAACTCATTCGGTATGTGAAGGACTTACAGTGATAGTGTTGGTTTAGTTCATCAAGGACAAAGTTTGTGAACTAGCATAACCCAACCCACACAAGGAGTCAAAACCCGACCCACACAAGGAGTCATAGCACCCCAACACCCGGGATGTGTAAAAGTAGTCCCAAACTGGACTAGAAAACGTTTACCAAAGTTGTCTCAAACCCGAGATGCATGTTTTTGGAGAAAAAGTAGTGAAACTCGCCTTGGTTGAAAGCAATTTATCCAAACCCCGCAAATAAATGTGCTACCGACTCCCTATTACATGTGTCACTAAGTGAGTATATGTGTAATACCATTACACCATATGACCCGTTTGTCCAAGACGTTTAAAAATTCAAAACCGTGTAAGTGACACCTAATGATTCTACATGCACAAGTAAACCCTACGGACCCGTTGGTGAACACAATACTTAATATTAGTTATGCACTTCATATAAACCTCATATAAGTGCTCATACAAGTTCATGTCAAATACAAGTCATACAAGACTCCAAATAGCCACATAAGTGTATGTTACATAATCTGCGTTTTTAGGACAGATTATACACTGTGAGAACTAATTTATTAAAAACACTTATCCAGCGAATTAGACTCCCAAAATTTTACTAAATATTCCAGGGGGTCTACCGGACAAATCACTATTTTTAGTTCGTGATAAAATCATGCACAAAAATTATGAAAAATCACACAATACAGCTATGTCCAGAAAATACTCTCAACAGATCAGATTAGTAGAAAAATTCCCAAAAATTTTGTATTCATCCAAACAAGAAGAATCCATTTGGAAAAAAGCCAAGTTATTCCAGTGTTGACCTACTGTCCAAATTTCGTACTTTAATTATTTGTAAAACTCAAGTTATGATCATTTAAAGTTGACCCACTTTACTAATCCGAAAATCTGATATGACCTTTAATCAAAGAAAATTCCAAAAAATTATCAATCGACGTCCAAATCAGATGATTATGCCCATTATGAAAAGCTGAGACCATTTATAATACAACTATGCAAAGAAATCATCAAAACTAATACTTTTAAGTCACGTAACAGACCCTACAAGTCGACCCAAACATTCTGTCCAGATTTTAATCATGCATAAACTCCTATTAAAACCACTCATATACGCATATAATCGATCAACAATGCTCAAAAACCATCATACAACATTCATAAGACATAACATGATCCGAACCTTACAAAATACATGCTAAAAATCATCAACCATAAACCCTAGAAATCTAAAACATCATAAACATGCATATCTGGCAACCTATCAAATAATAATCACATAAGATTATGTTTAGCCCATTCAATTTTTTTTTATAAACAACAAGTTTTAATCTTTATGAAAATGTTTCAGACCTGAAAAAACTCGATTATGATGTTTTAAAAACATATTAGAGAAGATTAAAACACCAGAGATTGAAGATTATACCACAAGCATTTCAAAACCACCAACCGATTGCTCTCCAAGCTTCCCGATCGATGTTCTTGAGCCTTAGCAGGTGTTTGAGGTAATTATTTTCGTAAATAGGTAGTAGGGGGCGATTAGGGTTGATTTTAGGGGATACTTGGGGCTTAAGATTGTGTAAATAAGTGTTTGATGCGGTTTAGTTTCGTCAGGGGCCCGCGAGCGGCTGCTCACTCTGCCCCGGCTCGCTCCGGGTGGCCTGTTCCGTTGTACCGCGTGTTTTCTTTGATGTTTTCGCTATTTTGGACCATAACAAGTGTAACACCATGTGTTAAGACCCCAACCATCCTAACGTTTCACCCATTACGATTTTTATTAACGCTTTCGGTTTAAATTCACGTAATCACATACAGTTTGCACATAGTTTCACAGAGTTTTACAGAAGCACGTAATTGCAATCAATCTCAATCAATTAATTCAAAATTATCTAATTTCACCATTCACCAACGTCCGGGGTTCACTACTCATGTATATAGTCTGGTAATTCCCCGAATTACCACTTCATGCAGTTATTAACCTATAACTGTGCAACGTCTGACTTATCTAGCTAACCCTAGTTAAGGAGAATGCAAAGAATGTAACTAGAGTTTAGTTAAAGTGGGAACCTGAAATTGCGGGATATCACAATACCAACCAAAACCACATACTATCAAAGGCATAAATCAACTCCAAAACATCACGATTATAGAACATAACCTCCCCTCGGGTAAACCACTTAAGTGGTAAACAACAAAGCATACAATTTACCATGCTCTTAATAATTATAGGGAAACTTTTGTTTAGACGGTAGCTACCACACTTTTTCAGCTTCACTAGACCACACGTGACACTATCAGGTGAGTTTTCACGGCCCCATTTTACTATTCTTACATTTTGGGGGAAAACATGCTACAACTAGTTCATTATCATTCGGGTGTATATTCTATTTGGACTACCATGTGGAACATGAGACAATCGGTTCATGAGATCTCAATAGTCCTTGTCCTTACATTACACTGTAACCATTAGCTATCAAAGCCATGGAACACTTTAATAGATCTATTGGGTTGACACCCCCACTCTTGGTTAGTCGCTCTAACCAGTTACATACAAAAGAGTGTTAGTATTCTACTATACATACATTGTCTTTAGTGCACAATGCACGAGGCATAACAATTAAGAGGTTTGGTTACGGGACTCATGGTTTACACAGTAATCATTTGCTTAGCTAGCTTATGATTGGTCATACACGAATTACACAAATGTTTACTTGACATATACAAACCTGTGAACTCACCAACATTATGTTGACAAATCTTTTATGCATGTTTTCAGGTAACTGATGGAGAGCAGCGGGGGTTTGAGAGAGGGGTTCAAGCATGCACCGGGTGGTACCACTATGGATGGGGTTTTGTCAAACCCGTAATGTTGTAATTTCATATTCATGAATTTCAGACAATTTACTTGCTTTCAGACAATGTTACTCTATTTTTAATAAGTTTTATGACAACAATCATCCGTCAATGGTACTTTTCAATAAGCATGTGTGTGTTGCTTGTACCTTGTGCTTGAAAACCTTTCGAGGTCGCATCCCCATGTTTCCGCCTTGGCGGGGTGTGAGAGGTTAATTATGCTTTAGCTTATTATTAGAATTTATATGTTCTAGAGTAATGAAGTGCAGTTTGGTCCATCTTTGATGTTGATAAAACTTGACACCTAAGCCTATTGAAACAATTAATCCATTAATCTGCATTGCAATTACCTAATTAATCCCAAATTGTTATAGAACTCTAGGTTACTTGTTGAACTAGTGTGATATCTATTTTCTTTATTATTGTTTTAATCAATCATTTTAATTCAAGTATTTTTCATTAATCAAATCATTGTTTCTTTCATATTCTTAGTCATATTATTTGAATCACTTGTTGATTCACAACTTTCAAATCAAATTTCTTAAATGAACAACAAGTACAATCTTCATAATTGATGCATTTTCATAAAAGTGACATTCTCAATCAACTAAGAACTTTAATCACCAACCACAAACTCTTCGTGGTTCGACACCCTTGTTATCACTAGCTACATAGTTTGGGATAATTAGGACTCTATAAATACTAATTTTAACCGGACCGTGACATCCGATCAGCCGGCCACCAGGATACGCTTACACAGAAGTCCGTGGAAGATTATCCCCTCTATAGAATTGACTGTGATGCCAAATTTAAGGAGAAATCAAGTGATTATGATAAGTTTAAGTATCCACTTGTTGACTTCATAGCTGGGCATATTGGGAAACCGACTATTGCTAAGCTGAGAGACACCTTTGAGAAGGCCAGCTAGTACATGGTGCCGAAGACGGGTCCCAGTACCAATATTGAGGGTTTAAGTTATGATGCGGGTAAGAAGGTTGTTGGTGACGCATGATTGTTTATTTTATCTGGCCTACATGCCATATTGGTTGAACTTTGGAGAATGTTGACAATGGTTGTTTTTTATGCTTGTAAATATTGAATCTTTGCTTTTCTCCTGCTTTCTTTTGCCATGCGCTTGGTTGTGTTCCATGAGTGTTTCTTGTTTGCTTACAAGTAGGTCGCTTGCGCGAGCAGCAAAGCTAGAGCCTAGGATTGTGAGAGCTTGGTCTTGCGCTCGTTCTCGACTTGATTTCTTTTCTAACTTGTCATGGTATTTATTGGTATATGTTGCCCTTGCGGTTGCCTGTGAGCGTTTGAGCTGTATATTTCAATGCAATTTGCTTTTGACGTCCCTCTGGTGGGTATTTTCTTGTGCATTTAAATGCGTTAATTTTGATTTTGCATGCTATTTTAGCTTCTTTATTGTAATCCTCACTATGCGCTTGAATGCAAGTAGGTCGTTTGGGTTGTATCTTACCATACTACTTTGTTTGGGGTTTTGCACAGCAGGTGTTTGATCACACATTAAAATGCATGCTTTCGTTCTTTTTTTTCATCTTGCCATTAATGTTTTATTCGTGACTTAGGCCTGCGTTTGAGCGCTTTCCAGAACGATTTAGCCTGTGTCTTACCACACAGGTTTTAGTTTAGATGGTTGTTTTGCGTCAATGCGAATTATCATCGCGCGTTGCTGAGCACCATTAGGTTTGAATTTGACAATATCAGCGTTTATGCGCATTCTTGAGTTTGATTGTTCCTTGTATCTTGCCAAACAAGCTTTTTTTAGTTTGACTGTTCCTTGTATCTTGCCATACAAGTTTTTAATTTTCTATACTACTTTAATACACACAAGGATTAAAAACAATGTTTCATTTAAGAATAGCATGGTGCCTTTGTGCAAGGTAAAAAAATAAACTTAAATTTCCATTACGTTGTTCATGCACATGATGTGGCTTATCTTCATTTGCGGGTATGGTTGTCACCGTGGATCATCATTCTTACGTTCTTGATTCTTTTTATCGGTGGTACCTCGCTTCTATCTGGCCCGCGGTGTATGTCCTTCAACAGGTGAGACAGCTTTCCGGATGTTTTTAGCTGAAAGCATGCATGTGTGTGGTGGCCTATGTCTTGATGGTAAGCACAAAATTTTTCAGGGTCCAAGCCTTCTCGCTTTTTGATCAATCTTGGGGTTGGGAGATCTATGTTGTCAGTGGCAAGGACTTGCGCTGGTTTTTTGGTGAGGGGAGTCCATGAGTTGTGACTCATGCAGCCTGATTTGTTGTCATTTGACTGTGGCGGCTTACAACTCAACCACTTCTGCGCTCTTTTGCTCTGTTTGCGGTGAAGCTTGGAGTCGGCTCCAGACCGAACCTTTGTCTTTCCTGTCATGCTTGTTATGCTTGTTTCTTGTTGACTGGGCTTGGACATTAGTATACTGGGGTGCTCGGCCGGATTCTGCTCCAGACGGATAGCTCTCGCGCTGTTCGCGCATAAAGCTTTGCAGCGGTCATGATTTCATCCCATGTGTCCGGCATGCCTATTTTCCCAATGATAGCGCGAATGAGTTCATCACATTGCACTCCTTGCTTAAAAGCTGCTTTCATGAGCTCGAACCCTATGGGTCCGATTTGGAGCGCCTCCTTATTGAACCTGGTGATGTAGTCTTCAATGGACTCGTTGTCATACCTTCAAACCTGCAAAATGTCTGTGGACTCGCTCTCTACCCTGCGCTGTTGGCTGAAGTGACTTGAGAACTTGTCAGTAAGCTCCTTGATACCATTGATCTGGCCAGGTGGTATACTATTGAACCATACTTGCGCGACCCCCGTGAGTTTCTGTGCGAACTTATGACACCAGGCTGGTAGGGTCCAACCTGCTACCTTGCCTACAGTTTCAAAACTCCGTAGGGTCTGACGACCGTTGTATTTACCTAAGATGCTTGGTATTTTGGTTTTGGATGGCAATGGGGTTAACGTGATGCGCGGAGTGAATTTTGATTTCTTGCTGAAGTTAGAGGGTAGTAAGGCTTGGTGAGCTCCTCTTTAGATGACAGATTATGCCTGCATGCAATCGTGTTGACATGGGAGTGGCTGTGGTCATACTTGAAGTGGCTTTGAGACTCATCAGAATCTTCCCTCCAAGTCAGGTCTGTTTGCTTGTTCCCGCTGTGGTAATAGCTTGCGCCCCTAGAGTTTATGCGCAATTCCCCAGTGTTGGGCTGCGACGGACCCTCGGAGACTACTTGCACTCAGATTGCCTCGAATGGTGGTTTCTTGGAGGTATCTTTGGCTCGCTGCTCGCGGACTATCTCGTTGTAGCGGCATTGCAGGGCCTCATACTCCTTAAAGTACCACGCCTCTGGGCTGAGTGTTTGCGTGGGGTCCTTGGCCGCGGGGCCTTGCTGCCCGTTTGTGTTTTCGGTTGCGAAATGGAATGAGGCTGTTGAGTGATAAGTAGCTGCGGAAGGCGAGACAATGTGCGGTGCCTCTGTATGTTTTTCCTGTCTTCCTGTGGGTTTTCCTGTGTACTGGGACTGAGTTGATTGGTCCCGGCAGCAGAGGTGTCCCCTGGGGAAGGAGGCGGTGGAAAACTCATGGTTTTAAAAGAAAGATTTGAGTTTTTTGTTGTTCTAACCAATGCACTTTACGGATGGTGCCACTAAAGAAACACCAATCCAAATAACACTCGACAATATAGAGGAATATAAAGAGATTTCATTAATGTTTATGCAACAGTTACATGGACTAATGATGAGAGTATGAATTGACGAATATTTCAACCAATCTTTCTACAAAACTTAGAGCTATTACAATTTGTGTGTGTGTTTTAGTGTGAGAATTGCCGACCCTTTTCTTCATGGAGGGATTGGGTATTTATAGTGAGTGTATGTCACGTTCATATGTTGGTAATGATTGAAAGCTCATTTGCGCGGGCCCCACAGGGGAGGCCATTAAGGGAATTAACGTTGTCCCTCTCTGATTGCCTGGTTGTCCTTCTTACTCCTCATTGTTGTCCTTGCTGATGGCAGGAGGTCATGGAGCAAGGAATGCACGTCTCTAATTAGCTGGGTGTCCCTTTCATTCTCTCCATGCAGCTATCACGTACAAGATATCATGCGGGTCCCACAGAAGGTTCCACTGATTATTCTTTTAAGGTTAACGTGTGAGGAAGTCCTTATACGAGGCCTGAACATGCACATACTGGTACATATCTCTTCAATGATCCAACTAAAGTTTTTATATATGATATTTATTTGTTTAAAAACATAAAATAATTAACCCTAACTTTATATAAATGAAGTGTTGATTTCTTTCTTTCTTTGTTTTTTTTTGGGTATTTAATAAGTTTAGGCTATTGATTTTTAAACTATTAACTTATGATGAAAACTAAAGTCTTTTTGTTTTTAGTTGATTGTGGTTAAAGTTCAATCGGGTTGATTTTCATTTCTAGTCTAATGAATTGTAACCATCAAATATTTGTCTTTTTTTTATCTCTTTATACTTTATAGCATGGCAAAGGCTCTTTATAACATTCAAAAATTAATATATAGGATAATTAATTCCCGTGACCATAAGACGTAATTCTACTTTTCATACGCTATAAAAACAAATATATGTCACATAATATTACACGGGTTTCACATATAAAGGGGCATATAATTTCAATTTTTACTTTTTACTCATGTAGAAATTGTCATGTCTACATCTCATTGCTCCACACCACTACGTTAGAAGGCAGCGTGGTCGAATTGGCGTGGCTACCTAAAGTTATATAGAATATCTTTTTTGGCTAAGTATCTTGTGAAAACCCTCTTGAGTTGTGCAAACCCATGAAAACCCTATGTAGCAACATTGTTTTTTTCTAATTTTTTTAGAATAGCTTGTTTACTTAATTTTTATGACTTTCGGCCAAAAAATCAAAAAAAACGCCGAATAGATTTTTTTTTTAAAACTACGTAACACTGATGTTACCTATGTAACAATGCTGACGTATGATAAAACCGAGTTTTGTGTAACACGGTGTAACAAAATAATCTACTTGGCGTTTTTTTGATTTTTTTGCCAAAACTAATAAAATTGAATATAAAAGCTATTCTGAAAAAAATCAAGAAAAAAAACAAGTTTTTACATAGGGTTTTCAGGGTTTGCACAACTCAAGAGGGTTTTAATTTTAGCCAAACCCTATCTTTTTTTTATCTTATATTTTAAATCTCTTACATTTTGTATTTGCTATATATTGATTTATTATTAAATATTTTATTATTATAATTGATCATAATGTTAATACATATTGTATTTGTTGATTATATTAATAAGTACATAAGGAATAAACATAAGATTTAATCAAGTGTACCTGATTTGCTTAACCATTCAGGAACCTCAGTAATGGAAGACACCATTATCTTGATCGAGTTCCCTTTAGTGTGTACACTAATGATGACTAATGATCACAAACTGATCGAATGAGAGAGAGAGGTGGGTAGCGGCTACACTAGGTTATGGTGTTATTAGAGTCCAACCTAATACCTATAGTAATCTCTCTATTTATACTCGCAGGGGACACCCTAATTAGGTTTAGTAAGGGTAATTCCGTCCATCAAAGAATCACCTATTATAAACTTAGGGATATTATAGTAATTGATCAATATAATATAAATGATAATGATGGCCACAAATAAATATAATAAACATCATTTATATTTATTCTAACATTCTCCTACTTGGCCGAGTAATCATTTATTATGAGTATTGCATTAGTCTGCAGATTAATACTCATTTTAGTTATAAACCCAAAATGTAGCAGAGAAATACAGTCGTTAAGTCTTTATTCAACTTAGGACCCCCATTAATCATACTACACCCAAATTTAAAACTTAACATTAGGATCAATTAACGTTATGCCCTTAGTTGATTTGTTATATTATTGTCTTTATGCCATTATGCTAGCTTAGCATACTAATAGACAAACAAATCATAATGAGGAAAATTAGTCATTAGTCATAAGTCATTCATAGTACGATATGCAGTTGTACATGATCATTAGTAATACCCTTTTCTTTTAGTTGGCCCGTTAGTGAGACTTATGGGTGATAGACCTTTAGTTATTGGATCCATAAGCATATCATGAATGCATTCGATACAAATTCTGATTTCCTCTATTTATTCTTAATCATAAGCGAACAATATTTTCGTATCGAACTCTAATGCAGCTCCTCTTAAACTGTTACTGTTCGAGAAATTAGGGCAGCTGACTTTATCACAATAAGTCTTCAACTTAGTATTTACATGGAGTTAATAAGTTATGAGTCAACTGATAAATTGACCAACAACATTTAATGGCCATTCTGTTGTGATCAGCAACACATTATGTCATGATAACTTAGGTTGTTGTAACAGTTCCTTATGACTCCTCCATAAGATAGTTATGTCTGCTGACGTTATGATATAACCCAAAATTGACATCATTTTAGGTTCTCACTTCTTCTTTAGATTATAGTCTCTTGTTTCTTAAAGATATTGTAATGTTCCATTAGATGCTTTTCATCAATCTAGACAAGTCTAGTATCAAGCAATACAAACAATATCATAAACAAGCATAGACTTAAATTTACACCAGTCTTCTAATTAATGAAGCATAATGTGATAATCTCAAATTATCATATTATCCTCTAAAAGAGAGCAATGATGTATGTTACATAATTAAGGACCCGCTTAGAGTAAAACTTATGGGATGAAACTAATATCCCGTTGGGTCTATCTCGGTATATTTTGATTCCTTTCACGTAAGAGGAATCCCCGATATTCGTCATGTCAAAATTATGCATGAACAATGCTTTGATTTAGGTAACATATACTTGTCAAGAGAAACGTCATCTATGTAAGGACAACTTTTCATTAGTTGCTCCCACTCATCTTAAGGTAGGTTCTTTAATCCACTTAGTTCTTGATGAAGAGAATTTCATTATGATTCCAACATGTTTTGTGCTTGCATCAACCCATATATGGATCTTATTGACTTACAGACTAAGTGTTCTTGACCTTCAGTTTAGAACTTTCAGGTTGCTTAATGAACATGTAGGTCATCGTTATGGAAAGTTGTCTTAATGTCCATCTAATGTGGCTCTTAGTTATTATGAGCTACTAAGATGGTAATGATCCTCAAAGAAATCTTTTGTAATACAGATAAGAAGATTATTTGATGATCTAATCCCTCCTTGAGTATAATCTTTTACAATCAATCTTATCTTACAACGTTCCCATTCGGATCTGGTTTAATTATGAATACCTTTAGGTTATTCAACCAAATCCCAAACGTTATTCTAAATAATGGAATGAGTTATGCTAATAATAGCTTTATTCCATTTAGAAGATTGATTTATACTAATGATTTAATTAGAAGAGGTAGGATCAGTAAACTTTCCAAACATCCATTTTTGGGTTAGTCAGGCAGATTACATAATCATCAATTTAATAGGCTTTTAGACCCAGATGACCTCCTGATTTGAACATTGGGTTTATTATGATACAAACTTAACTTTAGTTAAGTGTTTTTATTTTCAGGTATATAAGGGGCAACATTAGTTTCTAAGTGTGTAAGAGTTGGTGCAGTAAGGTGTACAAGAGGAATAATCGAAGTTAAATTCGGAGTTAAACTTAATGAGTCTCGAATTTTAATGAGTCTCTCCCCGCATCTTGTACTTATGAAAAGTCATAATAAGGACTTTACTGCTTCCACTTACCTTAGAAATCTTATTGAATTCAGCATGCTTAAGATCTAACATTTGGAAGATCCATAGATTTTAACAGAGAAAACAACCTAATGATGTTTATTGTCGTTTCTCTCGATGAGGATTACTTTAGTAAGAAATCTAAGTTCGCCCATATTTAGGCATCCACAAAACTTTGTTAGGAGTACGTTAAATGCTAAGGAGATAGGTTGTGATAGAGCGTTGTCCAGTGAAAGAGGTGTAATTTGATGATAGATCAAATTGTCGTTCCCCCCATCTCTGTAACTTTTGCAAGTTATAAGTATGACATCTTATGCTCCCACTAATCTTTTAGATCTCTTAGTACCTCCACATAATAAGTTTTAACGATGCGTGTGAACGAGAATATTTCATATATTTTATACTTGATTTCCCTTATAGTCCAAATTTCATAAGGTATTTTAAGGACATACTTAGAGGGAATCTCATTAAGTATATATGAATTGATTTCTTTAATACTTTGGTCGGTAGGAAACAGGTTAGATACAATCAGATATTTATCTAAGCTCCACTAATGTTAATTAATTATGACTTATGATGGAAACACATTTATCCTTTCGTCATTTAATGTTTAGGGCATTTAACACATACTTTAAAGTCACTGAGAATGAGATTTGATAGCCAAACAACCATTAGTGACCTGATCATGATTTCTCGTGAAATTTTGGTCTTAGTGGATGAATTGCACGAGCCTCATTTTTCTTTGTTAAATAATCATTTTCATGATAACAAAGTTGTGAAAACGTTATTGGATCATCTAGTTTTATTTCATAAGGTTTCTATTCAGATAATAACAAACAATATGAGAGTTTAACTTAATAGTGGCTTTGGGTTGGTCAATAAAACCTTGTAACTATCAAAAAATTGTAGCTTTTAGCATTGATACTAAATTCTGAGTAATCTCAATAATATCGTAAGGTATCATAAAGCTTCAATACTAAGATCAGTTATTAATGGTTAACAGACCCTTAATTTTGCCACCAACTCTCATCTTAAGTATTTGTTGACTTATGGTAAGGAAACATATAAAACTAGACTTAACCATCATGTGTTAATTGGAATTCATTAGCATTTGTGGAGTTAAATGTCCATAATTAGGCACTACATATCTTAGCCACCTGTTCTCTCTAATTATGGGTAATCTCATTGCTTATGCCTATTCTTAATGGCATAATTTTGCTTAATAAGACTTTCCCTTTGGAGAAACTTATAGCTGAAAGTAGTACTTGTATTTTGTTTCCAGACCTTATAACTAACCTCTCTATGGTAATTATTCTTCCTCTTTTAGGTTTAATGGTAGTAAGGTGAATAGCATCAACTTTCTAGTTTAATGTGTTCTTTTTCCTGTACGTAATTTGCTATCAACACAGTCATTTTACTTTGATATTTCTGAGTGTTATAGTTGATTCATAATGCATCTAATCGTACTGATGAAAAAATTATTATGCACTAGAAATTTATTGATTTCCATGTGT
This sequence comes from Ambrosia x helenae, assembly GCA_030844895.1. NCBI lineage: Eukaryota > Viridiplantae > Streptophyta > Magnoliopsida > Asterales > Asteraceae > Ambrosia > Ambrosia x helenae. Next base: position 142,047 of record JAUTDX010000322.1, read on the forward strand.
AACCCATAGTTTTATGGGTTATGTTATTCAATATTAAGATGTATTCACAGATCCCATTTAACCATAGAGTTAGACTTATTTATTTCATGCTTCTTAGGAATTCATTATATTCTTTCATTTCCATAGATAATACATTAGTCTTAGGAATCTCATAATCGTTAATAGCTCACCTGATAGGAATCAGTAAAAGAAGTTCTTAATTACCATAAGAGACATTTTATTCCACTTCTTATGCTCATATGTTATTATGTAATACTTTATCAGATAGAGCTCAGGAATGTCATGACTTAAGAGGTAACTTGATAAGAACAAAGTTTAAGCAAACTCTTCTTAGTTTTAATTATTAGAGTGGATTACTTAGTTGAGATAGTAATTTATAGAAGAATGTGAGATTAGTTTCGAGTTATGGGTATTGATGTAAGGCAGGCTTAAAGTTATGATCATTATATTGATGAAGGATCATTAATTGTGAGGATCAATTTTAATATGAAGATGTGATAATATAATAACACCAACATAAGCTACTTAAATAACATGCTCTAGCTTTGGCTATACGCTATTTATTTAAGTATTAAGTTGCTAACAGTGAATGTAACACATCACCTTTGGGCAGAAGTGAGACACTCAAAGTTCTAATGCAATACGCTCAGTTCACCAACATAATCTGTTACACATCACCTTTGGGCAGAAGTGAAACCTTATGGCACTTATGTGAACGAGCTACAATGCTTAACGAGATCTTTATAACGAACTAATGTTACACATCACCTTTGGGCAGAAGTGACACCTCAAAATGTTATTGCAAGTTAAGCAAGTTTTATAATGTGTTGAATAAACTTGATACATTAGGTTTTTATCAAAACTGTAAATTTTATTAGAGATCCTGAAAAATAATGGGTTCTTAGTAATCTTATGAGTTCCCGAAAAAAGAAGAGTTATCGAATTAGCTTATGAGTTCTCGAAATAATGGGTTCTCAAAGAATTGAGTTCTCAAAAAAAAATTATATGAGTTCTCGAATAGCATAAGGGGTTCTCGGAAAAATAATGAGTTCCCGGAAAACTTATGAGATCTCGAATAACATAAGGGGTTCTCGAAATTATGAGTTCTCGAAGACTTAATGAGTTCTCGAAAATGATGAGGTCCCGAAAGACTTATGAGATCTCGAATAAATCATGAATACTCGAAAACTTAATGAGTTCTCAGATATCATAATGAGTTCTCAAATGTCATGACGAGTTCTCGAATATTAGAATTAGTTCTCGATATACTGATGAGTTCTCGAATATATTATGAGTACTCGAATAACTTATGTTTTCGGATAACTTTAACCTCTGTTGTAAAACAAGGTCTCGAAGGACGAGTACTCCCCGAGTAATCGCTACAAGGTAGGTTGCCGAGGACCGAGTATTCTACGCCTAGGCCGAGTACTCCCCGAGTACTCTCCGACTAGGCCGAGAACTCCCCGAGTACTCCCGACTCCGACTATGGAGCGCCTAGCGACTTTTGCAACCATGACTTTAACATTTCTCGGATTCTTTAATAGTTCTCGAAAAAATATTGGTTCTCGAATACATGATAGTTCTCGATAAATAAGATGGGTTCTCAGACACACTATGGAATCTCAAAAAAAAAAAACATTTTCGGTTTTCAAAGTAGAAGACCTTGACCGAGAACTCCTGTCCGTGAACCTGATCGAAAGCTTTAAACCGAGAACTTAAAAAACTGGAACCTGAATTCGGGAACTAATTGATAATCCGAAAACTTAATTTATTAATCCTTAAAACCGAAAACAGTTATTATTACCGAAAACTAAAAACTGGTAAAGTTAGTGGTTCAAAAAATTTTAGGGATTTACATAATATCTATTTCCAATTTTAATGATGATTATCTCCAAAGATATCATAAGATTTCGAAATCTTTGACTTAATCATAATTGATTTCGAAAATTTCTTGGAGTTAAAGTTATGTCCTAAATTATCGGAAACAGAATTTCAATCCAATTTTAAACCAAAATCATAATATTTTTTTCAGTTTTCTAACGATCAACAAAAAAAACATAAAATCATTAACAAAATTTCACCATTAGAACATGCTGTACATATTATGCATGAGCTTCATGTTTATTATTAATTTGACTTTCCACTGATACATCGATTCATACAAAAAAATTTGCAAACATGAAACAACTTCATGTGACTTATTAGAATTTTGGTGCCACTTATTAATATGAATCGATTATGTCTAGAAAATCAAGTTATCGACTATTTCAAAATTACTTGATATAATCAACATTGCTCTGATACCACATGTTGATTATATTAATAAGTACATAAGGAATAAGCATAAGATTTAATCAAGTGTACCTGATTTGCTTAACCGTTCAGGAACCTCAGTAATGGAAGACACCATTATCTTGATCGAGTTCCCTTTAGTGTGTACACTAATGATGGCTAATGATCACAAAGTAATCGAATTAGAGAGAGAGAGGGGGGGTGGGAGGCGGCTACATTAGGTTATGGTGTTATTAGAGTCCAACCTAATACCTATAGTAATCTCTCTATTTATACACACAGTGGACACCCTAATTAGGTTTAGTAAGGGTAATTCTGTCCATCAAAGAATCACCTATTATAAACTTAGGTATATTATAGTAATTGATTAATCTATCTATATATATAAAAGAAAACGTATATGCTGACGTGGCGTGTAATGGAGGCCTTAACCTCCCATTGAGAGTGCCACGTGACATCATAATTGAAAGATTTTAGTGTTTTTGAACTATTTCCTTTTTTAATTAAAAAAAAAGATAAACATAAAACCCTAAATTAAATTGAGTTATTTTAAGAAAAAAAGAATTTAAAAATAAATTTAAAATTTTCTCTCTCATGTTTCCTCCCATACTTTTTAAACGTTTATATCTTTTATATACGGGATTTTTTAAAGAAAAAATTACACCAAATTAACGAGTGTTTTATTATCTTTCCAATGAGTACCATAGTCCTATATAAAAAAACAGAGAAAAATCGACTATTTTTTGTGGGGTTTCGTTCATACAGGAAAAAAACACACAAAGTGTTCATGTTATTCATTAATCATGTTTTTTTTCTTTTAAACCAGGTTTTTATCTACGATGTTGAAAATCAGCCCAATCGCCATGTTATCATTGGAATTTTACTAGGTATACTTCATCAAGAGAAGTTAGGAGAAAGAATCGAGCAACACTACAACACATGGTGTCACCTTATAGCAAGGTTATTTTTTTATTTATTTAATTACAAGAGTAATAATTATTACTATTAGTATTAGTATTATTAGAATGGTTATATTTTTCAACCCTGGGACGCTCCCGGAAAGAATTGATAGTTGCTCACGTGGCGTTCAATGGTGGCCTCAACCATCTCTTGATTATGCCACGTGACATAATGAGATGCAATGATTACAACTTCCAACTTAAGTGTTTGTTTAGTTGATTAGGTTAAGAATTATAAGAGCCATTAGAATGTGAGAAATTAGAGAGATGTGATGAGTTTTTTAATAGTTGCAGCTTACATAAGTGATTATTTAGATGATTACTGATTAGGTTTTAGATTAGGGAATATGAGTTATTACTGATTAGAATACTATGAACATTCAATGATTGAGAGATTTTGTGGTTAGTTAACTTGAGCCATTTGCAATAGGTTATCACGTAAAATGAGATTTTTCAACCTTGGGACTCTCCCGGGGTAATCAGCTAATCTATCTTCTATCTATATATATAAAAGAAAACGTATATGCTGACGTGACGTGCAATGGAAGCCTCAACCTTCCCTTGAGAGTGCCACGTGGCATCATAATGGAGAGTTTTTTGTGTTTTTGAATTGTTTTATTTTTTAATTTTTTAATTAAATTGAGTTATTTTAGGAAAAAAGAATTTAAAAATAAATTTAAAATTTTTTCTCTCATATTTCCTCCCATAATTTTTAAACGTTTATATCTTTGATATACGGGATTTTTTAAAGAAAAAAATTACACCAAATTAACGAGCGTTTTATTATCTTTCCAACGAGTACCATAGTGCTATATAAAAAACGGAGAAAAATCGACTATTTTTTGTGGGGTTTCGTTCCTACAGGAAAAAACACACAAAGTGTTCATGTTATCACGCAAAATTAGATTTTGTAGGGAATATGAGTTATTACTGATTATAATACTATGAACATGCAATGATTGAGAGATTTTGTGGTTAGTTAACTTGGGCCATTTGCAATAGGTTATCACGTAAAATTAGATTTTTTAACCCCGGGACCCTCCCGGGGCAATCAGCTAGTATAATATAAATGATAATGATGGCCACAAATAAATATAATAAACATCATTTATATTTATTCTAACAGTATTTGCTAAAACAATCGTCTCCAAGTAATTTATAGTTCGTCAATTGTTTGTAAAATAACTCATATTATTATAATTACGTAATTGGTGTATTATATATGTCAAAAAACTAGTATCGTATTATTGTGTTTTCGTTTTAAATATGTTTTTAACACACTTTTGACAGAATTATCCTATATATTGATTTACCAAGGTTCATGAATAGTGCATACTTACCAGTTATATCGATATTTATATTGTTTGTTTTTAATACATTACCAATAATCTTTGCAGACCGAGTGGTGTTGGAGTTGTTATTTTAGTCAGCTTTATGTTCTAAATTCAAATTTAACATAATAATCAGCTAATATAATATAAATGATAATGATGGCAACAAATAAATATAATAAACATCATTTATATTTATTCTAACAGTATTTGCTAAAACAATCCTCTCCAAGTTTATAGTTCGTCAATTGTTTGTAAAATAACTCATATTATTATAATTACGTAATCGGTGTATTATATATGTCAAAAAAGTAGTATCGTATTATTGTGTTTTCGTTTTAAATATGTTTTTAACACACTTTTGACAGAATTATGTTAAATTTGAATTTAGAACATAAAGCTGACTAAAATAACAACTCCAACACCACTCGGTCTGCAAAGATTATTGGTAATGTATTAAAAACAAACAATATAAATATCATTATAACTGGGAAGTATGGTAAATCAATATATAGGATAATTTTAAAAGTTGCGTATCAAAAGTATTTTTAAAATATTCAATTCGAACAGAAATATATTTAAAAAATCCCATTACTCTCATATATATATTTTATATAACGCATGGCAATAATAGTATACTTATTCATCAATAACTTTTTAACCTGTTAATTATTCCATGAGGTATGATCACGTTAATTTAAATATAAATTTACAGCGTAATTTTGAGCGTTTTAGATATTAGGTATCAAAATAATCACTCCACCTTGTCTTTAGTCTGAAATTAGTAAATTTGGAATATTTTCAAGATACAATATATTATAATAAGAAGTTACTCTGCTTTTAATCTTTTTATAAATTTGGAACATATTTGATGGTCCACTCGTCGCAAATGAGGTGGTGTCATGGCTAAGAAGTCAAAAAAGAAGATACTTATGTTTAAAGTAGATTTCGCTAAGGCCTATGATTGTGTTTCTTGGAAGTTTCTCATCAATATTATGCACCATATGGGTTTCCCGACTAAGTGGAAAAATTGGATTATGGGGATGCTCGTGACCGGTAATGCGGCGGTTTTATTAAACGGGGTTCCCACTGCCAAGTTCCAACTCAAAAGGGGACTTAGGCAAGGCGATCCCCTGTCGCCTTTCCTTTTTACTATCGTTATGGAGGCGCTTCATGTAATGTTGGAGAAAGCAGTCACGACTGGAACGTTTGGGGGTGTCAAACTGCCCAACGCGGGGCCGGTAATATCTCATTTATTTTATGTTGATGACGCGCTATTCTTCGGCTCATGGTCTGAGGAAAATGTTAAAAATCTGAACCGGTTGCTTAGATGTTTTTCGCTTGCTTCCGGGCTTTCTATTAACCTTTCCAAAAGCTATCTATTCGGTTTAAACGTGGAGGCTGCTGAAGTAGACTCATTGGCTACTATTTTAAGATGCCGAAGGGGATCTATCCCTTTTATTTACCTGGGCTTACCGGTGGGTGAGTGTATGAGTAGAATCAAGAGCTGGAAATCCGTGATTGACAAATTCCAGGCAAGATTATCATCATGGAAAGCGAGAACTTTATCATTTGCTGGGCGTTTAGTTATGGTTAAAGCTGTCTTGGGGGCGTTATCGAATTACTTCCTATCGCTTTTTAAAGCTCCTGCGGGGGCGATTAAAACGCTGGAAGGATTGAGACGTAGATTTCTATGGGGAGGTTCGGCATCTAGAAACAAGATAAGATGGGCCGCATGGGATAAAGTCGTCAAACCAAAAGCACAAGGGGGTTGGGGGTGGGGTGCATTGAAGAATTAAACATTGGTTTACTAGTGAAGTGGTAGTGGAGGTATAAAAACTCGGGGAACCAGCTGTGGTGCAAGGTAATTAACGCCATTCATGGCAACAGGAGAAACACGGGCTTTATACCACACAAGAAATCGGCTTCAGGTGTATGGGCTACGATTGCAAGTATCAAGAAGGAGTTTACGAAAAGGGGAATGGAACTAGAATCCAAGTTCATGTGTAAGGTGGGTAAAGGAGGATCAATACGATTTTGGGAAGATAGATGGTGTATAGATGGTTGTTTGAAAGTAAAATTCCCTAACATATTCCAACTATGCTGTATAAAAGAACCTAAAGTGATGCAATTCTACAAATGGGTCAATAATATGGTATGGTGGGACATCCCATGGTCTAGGCTGCCGACGACCCAGATTGAACAGATTGAAGCCAATGGGTTGTGGTTGATGCTGAACGCGCAGAGGATTTCGGGGTCGGACGATGCATGGATGTGGATGAAAAATGACTCAGCTGCTGAATTCTCGGTTTCGGTTGTGCGCGCGGACATTCAAGGTGGGCTGCAGATTAATGCTCATGATAGGAGGTTTATGTGGAATAAGATCGCGACGCCTAAGGTTAATTGTTTCGCTTGGAGGGCGGTGGATGACAAAATTCCGACTGCAGAAAACTTAACGTACAGAGGCATTCAGGTTGGGGACGGGCTTTGCGGGAGATATAGGCTTGAACCAGAAACATCCGAACACATTTTTCTGGGCTGTGTTTGGGCGCGAGCGGTGTGGTGGAATGTATTTGATTGGCTGAACATTCAGATTCTTGTGCAGCCTGCGTCGTTATCGGTGCTGCTGCATGAGATTCGATCTGTGCAGGCCTCTCCCAAGACGGTTGATGTTATGTACGCGATTGTCCTTCTGACGATTTGGAAGCTATGGCTTGCTAGGAATAAAAAGGTCTTTTCGAACTCCAATGTATCTACAACTGTGATCATGGAAGAAATTAAAGTGGAGTCGTATTGGTGGATGCTTAATAGGGCGAAGATTACGGGTCTTGAGAAGGCGAAATGGTGGGACTTTTCACATTTTGACAACGGCTAATGGCCGCTGTTTTGGGTCAAATATGTAATGGTTGGGTACGAGTATGGTTTATTCACTCATGTCTTGTATGTAATTTTGGATTTGTATGTGGCCTAGGTAGCCTCTGGCTTAATGTGCCGGGGTGATTCTGTTGGGTGTTGGTGAATAAAAGTTTCGTTCTAATTGTTCAAAAAAAAAAGTTATTTACTCTCTAAAAAATGGTTGAATAGAAAACTCAATAACTTATAATTAAATGCAAAACAAATAATAAAAAATCCCACCGATTAGAAAAAAAAAAGTTGGGTCTCGTGACTTTCGCCCCCACCATTCAAAAGTTCAAGCTTAGCCACTGTGCATGTTATCCAAATGGGTTTTAAAGCATAGTTTGTATTGGTTTGTGTGTACTCCTTAAGAGCATTCACAATAAACACTTCATCTCCATCTCTATAATTACACTAAAAATCACTACTTTTCTCTTTCATTTTCTATTTAATAATACTTATTCTATACTTTTTATCATTACCTTTTCTCTCTCCTCTACTCACAACCACTTTTAAAAATATTAAAAAATTATAAAGGGTGAACAGTGTCTCCTCCAAATTTACTGATGAACAGTGTCTCCTCTATATATTTTCTCTCCCTTCTACTCACAACCACTTATACACACTCTATATAATATAGAGGCCCCCCTCACACTAATATGGAGCATCTATTGTGAATGCTCTAATAGTATCTATTTATCTATAGCTCATCAAGTTAAGACGACTAGTGGTGGGCCTAAGGGGGACAGAGCACTACAAGATTTGATCACGGATACCTTACTACCAGTACGGTAACACTGCTTCTAGTAGTGCTGGTAGGGGTTCCGTGAACCTTTTCCTGGTTGTAGTTAACTGGATCTTTCACTTGAGAGAGAGAGAGAGTGACAGACAATTATGATTATTGAGAGAGAGATTATTATTATTATTATTATTATTATTATTATTATTATTTTTATTATTATTATTATTATTATTATGTGTGAAAATAATTAATTGTTAGGTAAAGAATTAGTGAAGTGATGCATTTAAGAAACTGCTTTAGTTAAGTAATGTGGCAGTGCAAGGTTAGTAGAAATCAATAAAGTTTGAAAACTACATGGTAAACGCCCTCCCCCAAGATCTTTTTGTCATATGGATTTTAACATTTAATGTATAAATAACACAAATTTCTTCTTCTCTCTGTTTTTTTTTTCGTCGGAGGCAGCTGCCCTGATTTATACATGGATTCGTTTATGAAGACAACCAAATATAAAGAGAACAAATTTGGAGTGGGAGGAGGTCGGGTCTTAAGAGGCACATTTTCTTATCATGTGATTTCATCATGTTCATGTTCATGTTCATGTTCACTCTATAATTAACTTAACTTTTTCTCGTTACATAGCTTAGTTTCACAAAAAAAAAAAAAAAAAAAAAAAACCAAAGAGTTTGATAACGTGTTGAGTATTAACAAATAATAGGTAGATCATGTGGTGATTCTGGTGAATGTTTTAACCACGTACTATTCTTTGTTTTATGAGCTTCGATATCATAATCTTAAAACTTCATTGTATGAGATTTTTTTTTAAGTGTTAAAACATTTTCATCATAGTTTTTTATCCTCGAAAACCGACACACTAATATAGCAACTAGCCTGGTTTTTACGAGTGTAAACATAAAGTTCAACTGTCACCTTATTTACTCATAACAAGATTTTAAGGAACAAACAATTTGATTTTTTACTTTTCAAAAAAAAAAAAAAAAACAATTTGATTGTTTCTTACAAGTTAAAAGAGGCATTACTATTATCGTATTAAAGTATTCTAATTAAATCTTTTATCTTCGGTTGTATCTCTTGTTTTAGATAAGGATATGTTCTATTATTTGTCCATATATCAGATTGTATGTAAGATCAATCAAACGACTTGTTATTTAACCATTTTCAAATAATTCGAAAAGGATGTGTTGGAAATTAATTAAGTCCATTTAGAATGTATCAAATAAAGTTTTAAATGATTTTGACTTTGAATTAGTTTTACATTAGATTATCTCTTGTCGCTTATCCTATTAAAATAGGACAACTGGGCGCTGATATGGCACTGGCTAAAGTGTCAATCCTGCTCACTTGATCCTGTTATGGTTCAAGGTGAGCAATGACTTTATCAAGGTTTTTTTTTGTAATTTTTTTTATAAAACATTCTATTGCATCAATATTAAAATAAACATTACATAAAAAATCATAAAATAACATCACGTTCCATAAACATCAAACAATTTTTTTAAAAACATAAAATAACATCACGTTCCATAAACACCAAACAATTATTTAAAAACATAAAGTAAATAGTAGAAAGACGACTATATTAGAAATCGTCATCTCATAAGTCGCCAAATCTCAACCCTTGGGTAATTATCATTGTGTATGGCTCGGTATTCTTACAAGCCACTTCAATCAGCTCATCACCATTTAAACTCGGGTTCTCGTTCATCGCATTTATGTAGAAATGCTCAAATATGGTGCACTTTGCCTTCAAAGAACAATATTTTCCATATATCGTGGTAATTGGACGATGGTTTTCACCCATTTGTTGGTTGAATCGTGTAACAACCGCTCGCCAAAAAGTTCGGCTTCGCACGAAATCTCCTTGCTCTTGTTGGTGAATATAACAATTCACTAAGGCGAGTTCTTCCTCTACAGTCCACATTGGTGGTCGCACACGGTTTAGTGGGGCCGGGATTGGATTTGGATTTAGGTTTTGGTTAGCCATTTTTGATCAAGTGGAAGATAAAAAATTGATAGATGTTATTTTTTTTATCAACTAGCACCATATATATATATATATATATATATATATATATATATATATATATATATATATATATAGGATTTGGTTCAAATGAGAACCTTTTCCCAAATTAAGAATTGTGAGAACCATTCTGGGCCACACATTTCTCTAAGGCAATTTTTTTTTTTTTTTTTTTGCAAAAATCGCTGCTTTATATGCAAGGAAAAAAAAATTCATTATACACATGTGTATAATGCAATATACACATATGTATAACTGAAATATACATATATGTATAGCTGAAAAATGTTATATACACATACGTATAATTGCTATATACACATATGTATAATTGCCATATACACATATGTATAAATGAAAAAAAATTCAAAAAAAATAAAAAAAAAATTCCTTGCGTAAAAATGTGCGATTAAAGCACCTTTATATGAAATGTGTGGCCCAGAATGGTTCTCTCAGTACTTCTGACCGTTAGCTAGCTGCCAACGGCTAGATTTTTTAAATTTGACTCGCTAGCTCATGCGAGCTAGGTCGCTTAGGCTCGCTCGCGGCAACGGTCGCTTGGAGTTGTTATGGGCCGAGCAATCCACCTGGATAATATTTGTGGCTCGCGGCAGGCTGCTTGCGGACCACAACAGATAGTCTTAGTAATAGTATCGCTTCATATAGATTAATATATAACAAATATAAACTAATTAATTAACTAGTGTAAAGATCAAATACAAAGTGTTTTTTTTTGTGAGAACTGTGAGAATCAAAGGGGTGGGGGGATTTTTATTTTTTTTTAGATTTTTTTTCCCCATGCGCTTAAACATACTTTGTAGATGAATAATACAAAAAAAAAAAAAATTAGTGTAATTACGTCATTAAAGTAAATACATTAGTTTACACTAGAGTAATTATGTAATTACTCTACAACAGTAATTACGTAATTACTCTACACCAAAATTTATTTATGTTTTTTGTTTTTTTAGATTTCAATACTATAATACATGTTTAATAATATGGGGAAAAATTCGAAAATAAAATTAAAAAAAAATACACTCCTTTAATTCTCAAAGTTCTAAAAAAACACTTTGTACAGAATCCTTACTCTAATTAACTAAATTTAAAATAATAAGAATACATAATATGTCTATTGTTAATTACTAATCTTTTTAACTATATGATATACTAGTTTTTATCCCGGGAGCATCCCAGATTGAAATATCTAATATGACATAATAAAATATATTATCATTATTGTTATTTTAAACAAATCTCTGCCATAAATTATCATATTCAAATATAAAAAAACGAATCTCTGCGCCGGGGTATAAATCTAGTGCCATTACAAATGAATTCTGAAGTTTGTAATTGATCATTCTAAAAAGAACTAACATGAAATAAGAAAAAAAAGTTAATTATTGAAATATCGAACGCATTAGTCTAAGGGTTATGTGATGCGTTAAAAAATTCATGGGTATATGATCGGGTATATAGTTCGGGTATTTGGGTATGTTGTTTCGGGTAATCGGGTCGGATATCACCTAATCCCAGACCCGACCCAAACCCACAATTTCTTTTAAACTAATCCAAAACCTGACACAATACCTGTCGGGTTACAAAAAAATAGTCATTTTTTTTTCTCCGTTTTTTATATAGCACTATGGTACTCGTTAGAAAGATAATAAAACGCTCGTTAATTTAGTGTAATTTTTTTTCTTTTAAAAAATCTCGTATATAAAAGATATTAACATTTAAAAGTTATGCGAGGAAACACGAGAGATAAAATAATAAAGGTTTAATATTTAGATTTAGTAGATTATGTATTTAGTAGATTAGGTTAAAGATTATTGAGAATCCAGTTAAAAACCAAACTCGTGGATCGATTACACATAAACAACTCGGTTTCAGACGGGAGATTCGAGACGAGACAGAAATACACGATAACAACGTCATCACAGATTCGTATTACTACAGAAACGGTTACAGACACTGTCATCAGTAGGATAAACATCTATCTCGAGGCCGGGGGAGGTCGGGCATGACCTCCCCCTTGAGAGCATTCAAAGTACAAACTCAAATCACCAAATGAACAATAACACATGAGATTGCTATTTATAGTACAACACCCAAGAGCCACCTTCGCCCCTTTGGAATGGTCGAATGTGGAGCATTTCCACATTCGCCCATTTGTAATGGTCGAATGTGGAAAACTTCCACATTCGCCCAGTGTATATAGGTCGAACTTGGCTTTGGTATTATCCTATATTTTACAAATGCGTCAGATCCATAAAATGCCCTTATGGATCACCACAATCTCATGTAACACTATACCTAAGACTCAACCCTAGTCTATTCGACAGTGACGTCCACAGAAAGTGCATCAACAATCTCCCCCTTGGACGTTGCTGGCGAATCCACAAATCTCTTGCACATCAACACATTCTCCTCTTTGAAAATTCCTAGCATCTTCAGTCAATAATTGTTGAAGTATCAGACACATTGTTACATCAACAATCTCCCCCTTGACTGATGCTTCACCAAGTTTCTCTGAGATCCCGTATGATAAATCAATCATGTTCTTGAGTAACTTCATCTGTTCGACAGAATACAAGCCGTAGACGAGTGGAACAAGCAATCAGAAGCTTTCATCAGGAACTACCAGTACTAATTGAAGGACTTGAAATGCTTCAGAAACTGAAGTTTTCGGCGGGGCCAACAATATCTACCAATAGCTCTTGAAATTCTTCAGGACTGTGATCTTGAAACTTTCGTTGAACCTACGTGCCACATGACTCCTACTAGGATACCTCATTACTTTCAGAACATTGAAATCTCAAACTTGATTTCCTTCTTCATAACAACTCTTTAGAACAAGTTCCTTCAAACACACAGGAACTGGGTTGACTGTTCTCATCATGCGGAATAAAATCTGTCTATTTTCTGGCCCATAATAGTCATTTGAATCTGATTATCATACTATTGATTCTTATGACTACCCCACAATAAAACGTTTCATCATCATCATTTCTTCAACAATTTGGGTAAACCTCATCACCATTCTCCCAAAAATCTTCAAAAATTACCATTTTCGAAATTTTTTAGGCCTTAAATTCTACATTCGCCCCTGGTACTTCTACATTCGCCCACTTTTGTTGACCCGAAGGTAGAATAGTAACCAGAATGTAAAATAACACTTGACCCTTTCCACGTTCGCCCAAAAAAAGCTACTTTCGCCCACTCGACTTCCACCTTCGCCCGCGCGATCAATCGAATGTGAACATAGTCACCCGAATGTGGAAAATATATTCACAAAATTCCAGGTTCGCCCAAAATCTCTCCACGTTCGACCAAAAAATACTACCTTCGCCCAGTAACATTCCACATTCGCCCACCCGACTTTCTAAAAGAGGCGAATGTGCAGACTGAACGTGTTCTTGATCAATATTTTCTTCAAATCAGTCCACAATCACTCTAATCCTTTGAATTTGATGATGAAACTTGTTCAGAAAGGTGCGGAAATGAAAACCTAACCCTCGAATTCACAAAAACATGGTGAAATCACACGATTTTGTGATCAATTAAGAATCTAGGGTTTCTAGGGTTTCAACCTTTCATTCAAAATCTGATTTTAACGTTTGAAAACATGAAAACAAGCTGTGATTGATTCAAACGACTGTTAGATCGTTCAAATCAGTACCACGGCTCTGATACCAATTGAGAATCCAGTTAAAAACCAAACTCGTGGATCGATTACACATAAACAACTCGGTTTCAGACGGGAGATTCGAGACGAGACAGAAATACACGATAACAACGTCATCACAAATTCGTATTACTACAGAAACGGTTACAGACACTGTCATCAGTAGGATAAACATCTATCTCGAGGCCGGGGGAGGTCGGGCATGACCTCCCCCTTGAGAGCATTCAAAGTACAAACTCAAATCACCAAATGAACAATAAAACATGAGATTGCTATTTATAGTACAACACCCAAGAGCCACCTTCGCCCCTTTGGAATGGTCGAATGTGGAGCATTTCCACATTCGCCCATTTGTAATGGTCGAATGTGGAAAACTTCCACATTCGCCCAGTGTATATAGGTCGAACTTGGCTTTGGTATTATCCTATATTTTACAAATGCGTCAGATCCATAAAATGCCCTTATGGATCACCACAATCTCATGTAACACTATACCTAAGACTCAACCCTAGTCTATTCGACAGTGACGTCCACAGAAAGTGCATCAACAATTATAAAAGATTAGGTTAAATCATATTTATTTCTTTTTTTTAATTGGTTTAGAGTTGCCACATCACATCCTATGTGGCATCTCTCAAAGAAGAGATTGCATAAGAGTATGACATGTAGGATTAATCCCTTTGCAATATATATATACTAGATTATACCTCGGGAGCGCCCCGGGTTGAGAAATTTAATATGATACATCAATTTTACATATGAAATAGACTGATGTATAACTCTAATATTAATATCTAACCTAAAACAAATTAACAATGTACAACTCCAATGTTAACACATAACCTAAAATAATGTAGAACTTTAATGTAACTCTAATATTAACACCTATCCTAAAGACTAAACAAATGTACAACTCTAACATACTAATATTGATACCTAACATAAAACAAGGTATAACTTTATTAACCTATTTGGCTCTGGTTGAAAAAAAATAATCATATTTACTGAATTAAACATAATTAGTGACTTGTCTATACATGATTAATGATTTACCTGAACACTTTATGTTATTTTTCCTGTATGGACAAAACCCCACAAAAAAATTTCTCTGTTTTTTATATAGCACTATGGTACTCGTTGGAAAGATAATAAAACGCTCGTTAATTTAGTGCAATTTTTTCTTTAAAAAATCTCGTATATTAAAGATATTAATGTTTAAAAATTATGGGATGAAACATGAGGGTGAAAAATCCAATTTTATTTTTAAATTATTTTTTTCCTAAAATATCTCAATGCCACATGGGATGACACATAGCACACTCAAGGAAGAGAATGCTTTTTTGAGTGCCATGTCATTAAAATGGCTTTGGTTTATTACATCTATCTATATATATAAAAGAAAACGTATATGTTGACGTGGCGTGCAATGGAGGCCTCAACATCCCCTTGAGAGTGTCATGTGGCATCATAATTGAAAGATTTTAATGTTTTTAAACTATTTCCTTTTTTAATTAAAAAAAAGATAAACATAAAACCCTAAATTAGATTGAGTTATTTTAAGAAAAAAATTTTTTTTAAAAATTTAAAATTTTCTCTCTCATGTTTTCTCCCATAATTTTTAAACGTTTATATCTTTTATATACGAGATTTTTTAAAGAAAAAAATTACACCAAATTAACGAGCGTTTTATTATCTTTCCAACGAGTACCATAGTCCTATATAAAACGGAGAAAAATCGACTATTTTTTGTGGGGTTTCGTTCATACAAGAAAAAAACACACAAAGTGTTCATGTTATTCATTAATCATGTTTTTTTCTTTTAAACCAGGTTCTTGGGTATGTTTGGCAAAACTAGCTGGTGGCTGGTAGCTGGAAGCTGGTAGCCGCAAGCTGGTAGCTGGAAGCTTTTTAAATATATTTTGGTGTTTGGCAGAGTAGCTGGAGCTTTTAATAAAATGTATAAAATGACCAAAATGGACATAATTAAAAGCTTGTAAGGAAAGTTTTTTTTTTATTTTTAAAATACAATGGGTATTTGTGTCATTTACTCATTAAAAGCTTGTAGCTAGTAGTAGCTTTTTCTTAAACGCTAGTACTAGTAGCTTTTCACTATAGAGCTTTTTCTCCTAACTAAAAGCTTCCAGCTCCTTCAACCAAACAAAGCTTTTTATTGAGTATGAGCTTTTTCTTAAAAGCTTGAAGCTTGAAGCTCCTAAAAGCTCTTAAAAGCTTCTTGCCAAACATATTATCTTGAAAATCAGCCCAATCGCCATGTTATCATTGGAATTTTACTAGGTATACTTCATCAAGAGAAGTTAGGAGAAAGAATCGCGCAACACTGCAACACATGGTGTCACCTTATAGCAAGGTTTTTTTTATTTATTTAATTACAAGAGTAATAATTATTACTATTAGTATTATTAGAATGGTTATATTTTTCAACCCCGGGACGCTCCCAGAAAGAATTGATCGTTGCTGACGTGGCGTTTAATTGTGGCCTCAACCATCTCTTGATTATGCCACGTGGCATAATGAGATGCAATGATTACAACTTCCAACTTAAGTGTTTGTTTAGTTGATTAGGTTAGGAATTATAAGAGCCATTAGAATGTGAGAAATTAGAGAGATGTGATAAGTTTTTTTAATAGTTGCAGCTTACATAAGTGATTATTTAGATGATTACTGATTAGGTTTTAGATTAGGGAATATGAGTTATTACTGATTAGAATACTATGAACATGCAATGATTGAGAGATTTTGTGGTTAGTTAACTTGAGCCATTTGCAATAGGTTATCACGTAAAATTAGATTTTTCAACCCCGGGACCCTCCCGAGGTAATCAGCTAGTGTATAGATATATAGGGTTAGGATCAAATACACAAGACACTTTTTCTAGGAAGGGTGAGAAGGATTGTGATCCATTGATCATATATTTGAAGGGTTGAGATTAGTTTGTTTGAAAAAAATAAATAATGAATTAGAGGAAGGACATAAAAGGAAAACCACATTTGTTGATTTTCTCTCTCCACATGCAATGCACATGTCAATTCCCCCCATCATTTTAAAACGTCTATAACTTTTTCATACGACATTTTTTTTTCAAAAAAAATTCAACATATTAACAAGCATTTTTTTTATCTTTAATATGAGTACCACATTGCTACATTAAAATTGAAAAAAAAAATCGTGCTAAATGGGTTTTTCTTCTCCGTTGTGTCTTCTGCTCGTTCATTGTGTTATAGTATGCATGTGTGCTTTATAAATATGTTGTTTATGTTTTTTTAGTCTACACATGATTTAACTTTGTCCATTGTGTTTTTAGTATGCTTTTCATTGTGTTTTACGCAAATGAGTTTTGTATTTAGGTGTACATTGTGTTTTACTATGTTGTTCATTGTGTTTAAGTCTATTATTCATTGTGTTTTAGTCTTCTGTTCATTGTGTCTTTTATATGTCGTCCATTGTGTTTTATTAGACTGTTCATTGTGTTTTATACCCTATTGTTCATTGCATATTTAATTGGTACTCATTGTGTTTTACGTTATCTCCATTGTGTCTTACACAACTGGGTTTTCAACTTTTTTTCCAAAAGTATTGATTGTGTTTTAATCTTCTGTTCATTGTGTCCTTATTATGTCGTCCATTGTGTTTTACACAATTGAGTTTTTAACTTTTTTTTCAAAAGTATTCATTGTGTTTTAGTCTTCTGTTCATTGTGTCTTTCGTATGTCATCCATTGTGTCTTACGCAACTGGGTTTTCAACCTTTTTTTTTTCAAAAGTATTCATTGTGTTTTACTCTTCTATTCATTGTGTCTTTAGTATGTCATCCATTGTGTTTTACTAGACTCTTGATTGTGTTTTATACCCTATATTTAATTGGTGTTCATTGTGTTTTACACTCCATTGTGTCTTACGCAAGTGGGTTTTGAATTTTTTTTTTCAAAAGTATAACAATATGGTACTCATATTAAAGATAAAAAGACGCTCAATTTTATGGTGTAATTTTTTTAAAAAAGGACGACGTATAAAAAAGTTACGGGCATTTAAAAATGAAGGTGGAAATGGCATGTGACTTGCATGTGCATATGTTTTTGACAAAATTACCCCTCCCACTTGTTAATCCTTTGGACACATGTCATTTTTAGTGGCTTCTCACCCTTCTTATTTTTTTTAGCCTTTGTAAAATAACCCAACCCTAAATATATATAGATATCTATAAACAACTTACTAGTAGGGGCTCTTGTTAAACAAAGGGTGTATTATTCGTAAACATAGAAATTTGGAGAAAGTAACATTTGATCGTTAAAAAAACAAACTTATTAGAGGATAAAGTTTGTAGTTTACTTTGAATAAATCAATAATGTTGTTTTAGGATAAAAATGGATCGAGAAAATAGAAGAAAATGTCAAGGTCAAAGTTAAGGTTTTCTTGTGGTCTTTAGCAATCTACATCTTAAGAATATGAAATCATATAATAACGACTTTGAAGGGATGATGTAAGCAATTTGGTCATACATTCCCGAAGCCTGATATATTCAAAGAAGAAAAATAAAAATATATATATATATATATATATATATATATATATGGAGGGTTATCTTGAGAACGCTAAATATTGTGAGAACCGTGAGAACAAATACAAAAATCAATCAAAATCAATTTTTTTTAATACAAATCCCATTATAATCAAAATACAACATTAATAAATGAATTTTCTTTCCAAATAAGTCATCTTTTCTTGCAAAAACACTTTTAAATTAACTTTTTACACATGTGTAAATGAAACAGTTTACACATGTATAAACAACAAATTTACACATGTGTAAAAACAAATTATTTTCGTATACGTTTGAATTTTTACGCGTAATTTGTGTTTTTGAGATGGAATTTTAGTAATAAAGACAAGTGTAAAAAGAAATTTGGAATTTGAATGGTTTTAGATGCCGTTCTCACGGTTCGCACGAAATATAGGTGTTCTCAAATTAACTTTCCCATATATATATATATATATATATATATATATATATATAATTGTAAAAGAGACAAAAGTAAAAGATTGATGTCTTTATAACTACATGTTCTTTGTTCTTTTGCAAAAACTAGAATGTTTGTGAGAATGGTAGTGGTAAAACTGATTGTTTGTTCTTTTGCAAAAACTAGAATGTTTGTGAGAATGGTAGTGGTAAAACTGATTGTTGTAGGTCGTTAGTTTTGGGGTGGGGGATAACCCCGACTTCGGCATATTACTCTTACCAATGGAAATATAACCCATTGCTTAAACCGTCATGACGGCCAGGCATGTTCAAAAGAAGGTGCCTGTTGTTCGACCTTCGCTAAATGAAGGGATGCAAGGTCAGGGGAGTGGAGCTCAGGTAGGTGGTCCCCGAGCGGCTGCACCGCTTTGGGTGTCACGGGCAGGGTTCTCGAAGCTACCTGATGGATTGTGTGTGTGTGTAGGGGAGAGATATAAAGAGAGAGAGTAACAAATACTGTGTGTGAAATGATATGAGATCCACGATTTAGGGTAGTTTAAGGTTGCACTCCTCCATGTTATGTATTTTGGGGTAGGGTAGTGATGTGTTTGCAATGAGTGATTAGTAAAAGTTAGAGCATTCACATCTCCTCCACCATTTTATATCCTATAGAGTTAAATGTCATTTTCGTCCCTGAGGTTTGACCATTTTTGCTAGTTTCATCCAAAAGTTTATTTTTTCTTATCTGAATCCAAAAGTTTTCAAATTCTTGCTGGTTCCATCCAAGTGCCTAACTCAGTTAGTCAATCTCAGTTAACTAAGGGGTAAAGTTGTCAATTCAAATCTCGTAATAATAATAATAATAATAATAATAATAATAATAATAATAATAATAATAATAATAATAATAATAATAATAAGAGTTAAATGCCATTTTCGTCCCTGAGGTTTGACACTTTTTGCTAGTTTCATCCAAAAGTTTATTTTTTCTTATCTGGATCCAAAGGTTTTCAAATTCTTGCTCGTTTCATCCAACTCGCTAACATAGTTAGTCAAAGTCAGTTAAGTGAAGGGCATTTTTGTCCATTCATCTTTTTTTTTAATCCTAACCCTATTTAACTCTATCTCCCCCTTTCATCTTTTTGTTTGTGTTTTTGTCAACATCATCACCACCATTAATCCAACTCCACTACCACCGCAATCACCGCCACTACCACCGCAATCACCGCCACCGTACCTGCAACTCAAACATCACCACCGCCTAGTTATCGGAATCATAAAGATGAAGATGTCAAAGCCACTTTATCGACCTAAACCACTTGACCCGCAACATCACCGCCACCGTACATGCATAGATCTTTGAGTCGATTCAAGATCTTGGTCGGTAAAGTGTGGTGTTTGGCTTTTCACTTGTTCTGCGTGGATTTCGGTTTGGCAGAAGAAAACGGCCGGGAATAGTTCGAGGAAACAGAGTGTGGTGTTTGGCTTTTCAACTCATCCTTCTGATCGGTTTCCTTCTAGCTTCTGTTAATCAAATGTGTTTTATGTATTGTTAATTTGAATTAAATCTCAATGATTTGGGTGTATAAGAAATCAAAGAAAAGAAATGGATCTTGGTTCAGTAAATGAATTCTGACACGACTTTCAATTTTTTTTTCTTATATGAATTATTATTATTATTATTATTATTATTATTATTATTATTATTATTATTATTATTATTATTATTATTATTATAGACGAGATTTGAATTGACAACTTTGCCCCTCAGTTAACTGAGATAGACTAACGGAGTTAGGCACTTGGATGGAACCAGCAAGAATTTAAAAAATTTTGGATTCAGATGAGAAAAAATAAACTTTTGGATGAAACTAGCAAAAAATGCCAAACCTCAGGGACGAAAATGGCATTTAACTCTAATAATAATAATAATAATAATAATAATAATAA
Source organism: Ambrosia x helenae (assembly GCA_030844895.1). Classification (NCBI taxonomy): domain Eukaryota; kingdom Viridiplantae; phylum Streptophyta; class Magnoliopsida; order Asterales; family Asteraceae; genus Ambrosia; species Ambrosia x helenae. The sequence goes on from JAUTDX010000322.1 coordinate 162,919, forward strand.
TAATCCCTTGCATCTTCCACACATCAAAGAAAACACAATAACCTTCATTCTCACCAATTCTCCATCGTTCCCCTCTTCAACCGTCACCACCATCCACCATCGCCTACCATCACCAACCACCTCCATTCACCAACCCTTCACCTCTGCATCCAAGCACCGCCACACCCATCATTCTCATCAAAGCAAACACAACCCTTCATTCTCACAATAACCCTTCATTCTCACCAATTCTCCATGGTTCCATTCCTTGTGTTCCATCGATTGTTGTTTGTTATCTGAGCTGCTCTTGTTTCTCTGTATGGATTCTGGATCTTCTAAAGGCTTTTGATTTTGCATCTGATGATACTATCCTCTGTTCTTACCAAGATTACACCCATCAACAACAATCCAACGACTCTCACTTAGATTCTGCAATCTCCAGTAACCCCACTAAAGTATTTCCTCTGTTCTTCAACAATCCTTTTTTTTTTTTGTAAATACAGCGAAGGGTTTTTTTTTTTTTTTTAATTTTTGTGTTTAATTGAGAAATTGATTTGTTATATGATGATAATTATTAGTATATCGATTGATTGTAGCAGGAATTTAACAAAAGCAGATTTTTTTTTTTACTTTTTTTTTGATCTATTTGTAAATACAGCAAAGGGGTCTTTTTTTAGGTTTTAATGAGCAATTGAACAAAAGTAAATGTGTGTGTGTGTTTTTTTTTTTAGAAATTTGTTGGTTATATGATTATAATTGTTGGTTTATTGATTGATTATAGCATCAATTTAATAAGAGCAGATTCGTTTACATTTTTTATTTTTTATTTATTTCTTTCTCTGCTTGTAAATACAACAAAGGGGTTTTTCGATTTTTGAGTTTTAGTGAATAATTGATCTGTTTTATGATGATAATTATTAATATCTTTACGTACCTTTCTTAAGTCTCTAATACCAAGGATGAGGATGAAGCCATGAGAGAGAGAGGTAGCAGATAGAGAATTGTGGGTGGATGGAGTTCTAACTTTCTTTTAAAACAAAAATAATATAACTCCATGGCTTTTGGATGGTGTTTCTTTTTTAAACAAAAATGGAGTTGGTAAAACTGACGAATTGACATAAATGCCCTTCAGTTAAAAGATAAAATGACAAAACTGCCCTTATTTAACTGAGTTCAACTAACGTCGTTTACGATTTGGATGAAACGAGCAAAAATTTGAAAACTAGTGGATCCAGTTGAGAAAAAAAAACTTTTGGATGAAACTGGCAAAAAGTGTGAAACCTCAAGGACGAAAATGGCAGTTTACTCTATCCTATAATATAACAAAAAATCATACTTTTTAAAATTTATTTCTCATTTTAAAAAACCTTTCACATCCCCTCCACCATATTTATCTTTATCTTACTCATAAACACTTATTTTATTATATTCCTCGTTAAAATGCACTCACAATAAGTTGATGGGGTGAATAGTAGCCTTTTATATATAAAAAGCTAGAAGATACCGTTTTCAAAATATAAAGATGGGGTATAAAATAGTGAATGGGATGTAGGGTGTTTTTAGTAAGTTTTTTTAAATTTTAGAGATGGTAGAAGGTTTAATGGAGGGGATATGAATGCTCTTAGAGTAGTTTAGGGTAGCACTCCCCTACCGTAAGTTGAATTCACTAGGCCATTAATAGACTGGGCCTCATGAATGTTGTTGGGCTATACCACGGTCCTAGACCTTAACAAGGGCCTAGGCTGAAAAGCCTTATTGTTGACCTGCAAGGCATTAATTACAAGAAAATCTTAATAGCCAGCGAGTCTTGAACAACAGATGTGTGTCTACTAGATAATGCAATTATCCATCGATAGTGGACAAAGCTTGTGACCAACGGTTAAAGCCTTGACACACAACCGTACAACGCAAATGACAAAAAAAGTGATGAAGAACATCTTAGACAGGAGGGAGTGGGGGCGGGAGGGTGATGTGGAGCCGGGAACACCGCCCCCTTGGGGCATGGTGGAGGCGACGGGAGTGTTAGGCGGGGATGGAAGGTTGGGCGCGGGGGGGGGGGGGTGGAGATGAGGTGGAGGCATCTGGTTGGTCCCCCTTTTTGACCGTTTATAAAAAAAATAAAATCAAAAACTATCAATTATACCGTTGATATAACGGTCAAAATAAAATTTAATTTATATATATCACCCCATTTTATTAAAAAAATACCCACTACATTTCACCACAACCTCCATCTTCTCAAATTTTATACCATTCTTCATTAAATTTTATACATTTCTTCATATAATTTTTAAAAACATGAACCCATACAACAGGGTTTTTTTTAAATATTTATTAATATTTATGAATTTTAATTAATATATTAAAGTTTTTTATTAAAAAAAAAAAACAAATGTCACATGTCACTTCCTATGACATCCGTCATTTCTCTGTATTTTTGTTATTTATTTCGATGTACGTTAAACCGCAATTAATGAAGCGTTACATTTTCATCATTTTCGAATGTTTAAAAATTATTCTATTACGCATTCGGGTACATATATTCATACTATAAGGCTAGAACAACTCCAAACGCGTCGATTAAATGCCAAAAAATAAATGCTGGGGACGGGGTTCGAACCCGCGTCCCAAGCCAATTCAACACATTTACAAACCACTAGGCTACACCATGATATCTGTTTAGAGAACTATCTTTATAATTATATACCATTCATAAAACTGAACAGTTGACTATAAAAAGTCAACTGTCGCGTGGAATCATCATCAATCAAGCTCCTTATACGCGCTAATTGATCCAGAAAAGGAATGGAAGTGAATTGTTTGACCAATTCGCACCATCTACGCGTATATAATCCAGTCAAAACTTTCCAATTTTGATCCATTGCCGCGTCACCTTCAAAACCGAGTTAAATACTTGCCAAATCCACAATCCAATCTTCATACTATAAATTGAACCTCCCTACACCATCCTTAATCGCCGAAAAACTCTTATCCATCTCCAATTTCTGTAAACAACTTGTTATTGAAGCATTTTAATCGTTTTTCTTTGCGTCTTCTTGTTCGTACTCGCAGACCCGATTACAAGCTTTTTGTAAGTCTTTTTTTGTGGGTTATAACCTTCGGCACACTGTGATCATTAGCCCCAAAGATTCAGGGGCTAATGATCACCAATTGTGGTGATTGGAAATTAGGGCACGAATTGGTTAGGATTTGGGGAAAAACACTTGAACCAGTTTATGTATATAATTATTTTCAAACCATAAACATACGACCAGCTGGTATAGACCAGCTGGTATATACACGTGATGAAGGGAAACGAACCGGCCAGAGGCCAGGGTTCGAATCCCACGCACATCAATCTTTTTCTTCCATTTTAACCATTAACCTAATAAACCTATATAATTAATTTAAACCCAATATTATTCGTTCTCAGGGTGTGGCTCAGTTGGTGGCCACACTTGTGATAAAACCCGAACCGGCCAGAGGCCCGGGTTCGATTCCCATAACCAACATATATTTTTTTTGCCATTTTATATATATACTTAACATATTTAATCTTTTAAAATCAGTTTTAAATACTAAAAGTGTTTTATAAATTCTACAAAAATTATCATATGATCTTCAAATGATAAAGTTCATCACCCAAATTTTAGTTTTTCAAAAATAATTTATTTAATATATATTATTAATAATACAAGTTTATTCATTTATATTTATTAAATTCTATAAAAATATCTAAACGATTTTATTAAATCTCACAAAAATTATCCTAAACTTGTATATTCTTAAACATTCCAGAAAATATTTTTATTTCAGAAAAACCGTTTATTTTATATTTTTAATTAATTTTTGTTAGTTCTAATCATAAATAAATCATAATAAATTCATCTTTCAATATTTTTGCACCAAAAATTTATATAAATTATTTCTAACTATCTAGAACTGAAATACAATTTTTAATTCAGAAGTTCTTTAATTTTAATATTTTTAGATATTAAAGTCATATTTTGACAATTTGAAATAATTAAATTAAATATTCTATTTTCAAGAAAATAATTTTATAAAAATTATTTTCATAATCAAAATCTTATGTTGTGACTATATTTAACTTAAAATTTTACAAAAAGACTTTTATTTACTTATTTATTAAATTTCTTATATTTTAATAAACAATTTGTTTATTAATCAAATAAACGTTTATCCCCAATTCGAAACCCTAGAATTTCATATATCCTAGAGTTATTCCCTTACACATTATCAAATTCTTTAGGTTGATTCTTTGGGATAATTCCAACTCATATTTCGTTGTCCAAGTTCAATTTCAAGCTATTACGTAAACAGTGAGTATTCCTACCCCTTTTTGCTTTTATACATTTTTGGGGTGTTACATGTACACTATTACAATTTCAAATACAAGTTTACATTTTTACAATACAATTCTAGTACTATGTGCATTGCTTACAACGTGCTTTATGCTTAGACAATACATGTGGATTACATTTGTACTTAGTGAAATCATTAACATGGTACAAGCCGACCTTAACATTGGATAGCGCTATTTGGATTGACAACCCGCCTAGATTGATTCTCCCCCTTTTTCATCGGAGAATCCGTGGCCATTGTTAAGTCATCACCCATTTATTGGATGAGTACACCATCGTTCATACAGTACATTATACAGTCACAGGGTTGATTTCGCTCATTTGTATGATACATAGTTTACATATTTGCACTGTAACATGCACTTGAATTGTATACTTTTTTTAATTTACTATATATATCAAAACTAGGAATGCTCACCAACATTTCTTATGTTGACCAAACCTATTTTGGTACATGTTTCAGGTGCAGTTTGATCTAGTGCTTTAGCAAGAGACAATTAGTGCTTTATTTAAATTCAGTATTTCAATAATTACATTTCATTTAGACAATGTATTTTCCATTTCCATGTAAGACAATTTTGATTTATTCAATAATATTTACATTTTAATACCATGTGCTATTGAACAATCGTCACTACGTGACATCTCGATGATTCCGCTATCGGTTGGGGTGTTACACTTCCCCCTCCCTAATGGTGCATAGAATCTAGGAGTATTTGGTGTTTGAATTATTCATATTTTTGAATAAAAACTGAATTTGATTTGAATTCAAATTACGTATATAACTTTTTTATTTTTATTTTTATGTATACATGATTAGTTGCATATAAATGAAATTGTACTTCTGAGTTTTAACCTTCGAGTCTTGAATTTTATTGAGATAAGTCAGTAGCATGGAAATAATTTAAATTATCTTTATTGGCTTTTTTTAAAAAACCAAAAAGCCAATAAGGAGTTTTCGACCTTGATCCCAAACACCCACAGTGTGTCTGAACAAACATAATCCCCAATCCAAAATAGAATTTCATGTTTGTGGACAAGGGTTGATGGGTCGAACTTAGCATAAATTTCAAAAACTTTATATGAACACAATGACCAGACAAGTAGACCTAAACAATCCATGGGGTGGACGTGAAGACAATCTATTTACAACGTAAAGAGTTAATAGCCAAAATCGTCTCTGAGGTTTGGTCACTTTTGCTACATCAGTCCAAAACCCAATCCTTTTACATCTGGGTCCTTCTACTTTACATTTTTTTTGCCAAATTCGTCCTTGACACTAACTCAATTAAATTATCTCGTTAAGTTGAGGGGTATTTATGTCTTTTTGCTTAACCTTTTATTTTTAAATATAATTGTTCATTCTTGCAGCCAAACGCCCCAATCTCAGCTCTTAAACTCGTTGCCAAACACCCCTATTCTGCCCTTACACCTGCTACCAAACACTCCAAATCTATTTCTCATATAAAACCCCTTTCTCTCCCTCTTGATTCCCTGCAGATCAAATGCAAACACACACACACACTTGTGTGTGTGTCGTCAAGAACAGTAACCGGTCACCATCCCCGGTGACCGGAGCCGGTAACGTCCTTCTCCGGCAAACTTTCCTTCCTCTACAACCCCAATAGCATCACCATAATCCTCCTTTTCTTTTGTCCCGATAACACCGCCATAACCCCTCATCCCTTTTTGATCAGATGACCGATGCATCACCGGTTAGTTATAAGCAGCCACTAACCATCACCTTCACCGGTTAGTTATAAGCAGCCGCTAACCCCTCATCCCTTTTCTTCTGTCCCGATAACCCAAGCCGTGACCTTCCTCTTCCTCTTATTCCGATGATCGGACAGTCACCATCTAATCCCAGTAAAAACCACAATTATCGACTCAATTTAATGATAATCGAAGCTTTGGGTTAGGGAAGATGAAAAAGGGTTTTAGTTTAGTGATAATTGAAGCTTTGGGTTAGGGAAGATGAAAAAGGGTTTTAGTTTAGTGATAATTGAAGCTTCAAAGAGAATGGTTGTGGTGGTTGGAGCAGGTGGAATGGCGGTGGTGGACGAAGCAGGTGGGCGGTGATGGTTGTTGTGTGAAGAAGGTTTTTTTTTTTTTGAAAAGAGAATTTCATTAAAAAAACACCACTCAAAGGTCCTAAAAAAAAAGGACCTAAGAGGGAAAAAAATACAAAATGCCAAACAACGTCAAGCCAATGGGAATTTACACCACTCTCTCCATTCAATACTTTTATGTCTAGACCTATGGCGATACCAAAAGAAAGACGTAGCTTTAACGCATTCCACTATCTCAATGGGCCGCCGGCTTTTGTTATTGAATACCCGACCGTTCCGCTCATTCCAAATCACCCACAGAGACGTATAAACGATGCCTCTTAGAATACCTCTTGTATGTTTCGTGCCAGGATAATTACTCGGAATCTGCAAGATATCGCCAATTTGGAACGCAAAATTGTTCGGAATTCTGCACCAGTTTTCGATACGCTCCCAAACTTCCTGTATGAATAAGCAGCCGGTATACATGTGAAGGGCCGTTTCCACTTCCTCTTGACAGAAATTGCAGCTTTGATTGGCGATGAAGACTCCTCGTTTTAAAAGTTCGGCAATAGTAGGAAGACGATTAAGGCCAAGCCTCCAAACCATAAGCTTACATTTGATCGGAACCCAGTTCTTCCAGTGGATAAGAGACCTTTGGTCACTTTGATTCGTTGCTGAAAGGAGATTTTTTGCAGACGCGACCGAGAAGACGCCATCCTTTTCCCCCTTCCACCTCCAAAGATCTTTACCTTCCTTTCTAGTAGCATCATGTAGATCATTAAGCAGAGCAAACAGTTCGATAATTTCAACTTGGGAGGAAGGCTCTGTGCGCCATTCCCATTGCATAGTCTTGGAGTTTTGAGACCATACCAATCTTTGAGACACAGTAACCCATTTTTGCTTCTCCAATCTGAATAGGTTCGGATACAAGACACGAAGTGGAGCCTCCCTCAGCCATACATCGCTCCGGAAAAATAGCCCGTGCCCGTCCCCTAACTTGCCAACGAAATGCGAATTAAGAGACATGCCATTGCTCAATTTGGTTTCGCCTATTTTAACAATAGATTTCCAACAACCGTTCAAAGCCGCGTTACATGGAAGCATAGCCCAAGGTCTAGTCGTCCCATGACAACCCATGACGATCTTCTTCCATAAACTACAACCGTCTTTTTTATATCTCCAAGTCCACTTTAATAACAACGCTTTATTCACTTCTTGCAATTTAGAGACACCTAACCCCCCCTATTTTTTGGGGTCGTAACCACATCCCAAGCGACCCAAGAAATCTTTTTATCCACAAGAGCACCCGACCAAAGAAATCGTCTCATGAGGGATTCGATTGAGTCAATCACCCTTTTAGGCGCTTTATAGAGCGAAAGATAATAAGTCGGTAAATTTTCCAAAACCGACTTGATAAGAACCAAACGCCCGCCCATCGATAGAGTTCTCGCCTTCCAAGAGGCAAGACGATTTCGAACCACTTCAATAACGGGCTCCCAATTGCTAACCCGGGACATCTTGGATCCGACTTGAATACCGAGGTATTTAAAAGGTAAATCGCCTCTTTTACAACCCAAAAACTCTATCATATTATCGACCTCGACATCCTCCACTCCAACTCCAAAAATATTAGATTTATGGATATTGATACGAAGGCCCGAACATATGTAAAAAATACGGAGGACCCGGGCAATACTTTGGATATTATCCCGAGACCATTCGCCCATGATGAGAGCGTCGTCTGCGTAAAACAAGTGAGTGATCTCGGTTGCCCCGTCGGCGAGACAAATCCCTTTAAAAACTCCTAACTCGTGGGCTTTCTTCAACATCCAAGAGAGGGCTTCCATGACTATTAAGAATAAAAATGGAGATAAAGGGTCTCCTTGTCTAAGACCTTTCTCGCATTTAAATTCAAAAGTCGGGGAGCCGTTTACCAAAACCGCCGCTCTAGCCGAAGAACAAACTCCTTTAATCCATTTACACCACTCCGAATGAAACCCCATCTGAGCTAGAATAGATAACAAGAAGTTCCAGTTGACATTATCGTAAGCCTTCTCGAAATCTATTTTAAGAAAAAACGCTTTTTTGTTTCTTTTCCTCATCCACCCCATCACTTCGTTAAGCATTAAAGGACCGTCAAGAATGAAACGGTCGGCTAAAAAAGCCGATTGTGACTCCGAAATAACCTGAACCATCACCTTTTTAAGACGGTTCGCAAGGATTTTTGAAATTACCTTGTTTACCATCCCAACAAGAGTGATTGGTCTATAGTCTTTTAAGCCCATAGGAGATTTCACCTTCGGGATTAAAGTAATAAAAGCCGTCCCACATCCCATGCTGAGAGATCCCGAAGTGTGAAATTCAGTCATAATGTTAAAAAAATCCTCCTCAAATAGGTTCCAAAACCGTTTGACGAAACGGAAGTTGAACCCATCTGGCCCCGGCGCCTTGTTCGACCCGCACTCAAAGACGGCATCCTTGATCTCCTGTCTAGAAAACAAAGAAACCAAATTAAGACTGTCAACATCATTCAACCTCTTCAACCCTTCGCATGTAAGCCTCGGACGCAACGGGTAATCGTCTGTAAAGTGGCTTCTATAAAATTTCATCACCTCCCTCTTAACTAATGTTGGTTTTGTAACCCAAACATTATTAATAAGGATTCCAGGGATAGAGTTTGAAGCTTTTCTTCCATTTACATAGCCATGAAAAAAACTTGTATTCTCGTCCCCCAAGGACGCCCAATTGACGCGGGATTTCTGACGGACGTCTCGAGCCTTGAAATGCTCTATTTCTTCTAAAGCGATCTTGCATTCGGACCATATCCATAAATCTGTTTCGTCTAACTCGTTCTCTTCCATACGGGCTTCGAATTCTTCTTTTTCTTTCCTTAGCCGATTCTCATTCTCTGTTTCCTTCGCGCTATAAACATTAAACCAAGCCTTTAGAGCACTTCTAAGTTTTCGCAACTTGTTGAGAAGGTTTCTGTCCGCAACATCAGAATTGTTCCAGCCGCCCCAAACATCATTAATAACCTCGATACACCCCGGACGATCTAACCAAGAGTCGAAGAACCGAAAAGGCTTATGACCGTAGTTTGTATCATTAACTGAAAAAATCAGCGGTGCATGGTCTGAAAAAGCTCTATTCAAGACCCGAACGCATGCGTTAGGCCATTTATTAAAAACATTATCGCACACCAAAAATCTATCTATTCTACTCCATGTACAAATGCCGCGTCTATTAGACATGTACGTATATCGGGAACCTTTCAAACCATATTCTCTTAAACCAGCCGTGTCAATGAAGTCGTTGAAGTCCGAAGAACAAACCGAATCAAACGACGAGTTCTTTCTTTCATCCCTGCTTCTCACTGCATTAAAATCCCCGAAAATGATCCACCACCCATCAAAAGACCGGATAAGGTTTTCTATGGTTCCCCACAAATCCTTCTTTCTAGCATTCGTTTGTGGAGCGTAAACATTGAGCATATTTATTCTAATTGTTCCTGCACAAGTCGTACCCGCAACATGAAGAAAGTTTCTGTTTTTAGTGACCAAATCCTTTGAGAACACCTTCGTGTCCCATATACTCACGATACCCCCAGAATTACCAACCGCATCAACATAATCAAAATCAAAACCCGTTCCACCCCAAAAGTTTGTAGCAGCAGCCGATTGAAAGCCGCTACACCAAGACTCTTGCATCCCAATAAAAGAGACCCCATGATCTTGTTTTAACTTCTTAATCCAACCCGCTTTACCGGCAACCCCAACCCGCGAATGTTAATGGATAAACAATTCTTTGGATACCTTCTTGTACCCCTTCGGAGACAATCGAACCACGAACTAACTCTTGTGCTTCCGTCAAATCGGCTCCCAACTTCTTACCCAGTACGATTGTGTCGTCTACTTCCTCAGCAAGATCACTGTGAACGTTCAGGTCTGGAACTGTTGCTAGTCTCGGGTCTGCCTGGCCTGTACTTTCATTCGATTGTGGATCTGTAGTTCCGGTATTATTTGGTATGGGCCTGCTAGAATCAATTTGGTCCAACAACTGGGTTAGTGTCAGGGACGAATGTGGCAAAAAATGTAAAGTAGAAGGACTCAGATTTAAAAGGTTTGGGTTTTGGACTGATGTGGCAAAAGTGACCAAACCTCAGGGATGATTTTGGCTATTAACTCCAACGTAAAAAATGCATAATTTATTTACATAGGGTGGTTATATTTAAACCCCTCACCTTCTATTTTCACCCCCTCAAAGCGCCTCGCTTAGGCCTAAGCGAGGCGCTTTGAACTCAATTCGAGGAGGTCAGTACGAGGGGCAGAAAAAGCTGATTTTTAAATTCGAAGTGCCTCGCTTAGGCCTAAGCGAGGCACTTCGAGGGGGTAATTTATTTTGGTAGTTGTTTTGATGTTTTGAGTTGGTTTTTTTATTTTTTTAATTTAATAATTATAAAAAGTTAAAAAAATTTAAAAAACAAAGTAATAACCCTAATCATTGTCAACCACGTATAGTCAATGAATGCGGTATGCGCGTTAAATTTCATTAAATGCGGCAATACTTGGATCCGGTTGGAGTCTAAAGCTTCGTGTGTCATCTGTCATCCTTGTGTTTTCAAGACACAGGCAAGTCCTCGCCTGATCCACACCACAAAACAACTTCAAAATTTCAACTTCCCGTTCAGGTGCTTAAGTCCACCTTGAAGACTGGATTCGGTGCAATCAGAATCCGAATGCGGTATGCGCGTTAAATTTTATTAAATGCGGCAATCAAGGGATCCGGTTGGAGTCTAAAGCTTCGTGTGTCATCTTGGTCGAACTCATGTTGCAACATTCGTCTTGTGTGTGTTAGGGTCCGAAATTTTAGGCTTTTTAGTGGGTTTTTCCATCTTTGTGTTTCCAATTTTTTTTAATTAGCTTAAATCTCTCTGATCCATGGTACCTTGAAGACTAGATTCGGTGCAGTCGATGAACATCATTCAAAATTTCAACTTCCCGTTCAGGTGCTTAAGTACACCTTGAAGACTGGATTCGGTGCAATCAGACTCCGAATGCGGTATGCGCGTTAAATTTCATTAAATGCGGCAATCAAGGGATCCGGTTGGAGTCTAAAGCTTCGTGTGTCATCCTTGTGTTTCCAAGACACAGGCAAGTCCTCGTCTGGTCCACACCACAAAACAATAATCTTGAAGTTTTTTAATATAGCCATTTTTCCCTGGTTTGCCAGGAATGGGTTGAAGGTGTGTGTTGCACCGGCTTGAGATATGAGTTTGATTAGCTTAAATCTCTCTGATCCACGGTATCCACTTTCAGGTTGTCGTAAAAAGTTGATACAAGAAGATGATCAGAAAAACAAAAACGATTAGCTTAAATCTCTCTGATCCATGGTATCCACTATCAGGTTGTCTTCATCGTTGACCGCTATCTCTCGGATAACAACTAAAAAGTTGTCTTCAATGATTATAAAGAAACTTGAAAGTAATTACAAGAAGACGATCAAAGATGCTACAACATAACTTGCACCGGCTTGAGATATGAGTTTGATTAGCTTAAATCTCTCTGATCCATGGTATCCACTTTCAGGTTGTCTTCATCGTTGACCGCTATCTCTCGGATAACAACTGAAAAGTTGTAACACCCCAACCGATGGCGGAATCATCGAGGTGCCACGTAGTGACGATTGTTCAAAAGCTCATGGTACTAAAATGTAAATATTATTGAATAATCCAAAATTGTCTTACATGGAAAAGGAAATTACATTGTCTAAATGAAATGTAAATATTGAAATAACTGAATTGAAATAAAGCACTAAATATCTCTTGCTAAAGCACTAGATCAAACTGCACCTGAAACATGTACAAAAATAGGTTTGGTCAACATATGAAATGTTGGTGAGCATTCCTAGATTTGATATATATAGTAGGTTAAAAAGTTATACAATTCAAGTGCAAGCTACAGTGCAAATATGTAAACTATGTATCATACAAATGAGCGAAATCAACCCTGTGACTGTATAATGTACTGTATGAACTGTAGTGTACTTATCCAATAAATGGATAAAAAGCTTAACACTGGCCACGGATTCTCCGATGAAAAAGGGGGAGAATCAATCTAGGCGGGTTGTCAATCCGAATAGCGCTATCCAATGTTAAGGTCGGCTTGTACCATGTTAATGATTTCACTAAGTACAAATGTATTCAACATGTATTGTCTAAGCATAAAGCATGTTGTAAGCAATGCACATAGTACTAGAATTGTATTTGTAAAAATGTAAACTTGTATTTGAAATTGTAATAGTGTACATGTAACACCCCAAAAATGTATAAAAGCAAAAAGGGGTAGGAATACTCACAGTTCACGTAATAACTTGAATTTGAACTTGGACAACGAAATATGAATTGAGATTACTCCCAAATGATTAACCTAAAGTAATTGATAATGTGTAAGTGAAATAACTCTAGGATACATGTATTTCTAGGGCTTCGAATTGGGGATAAACGTTTATTTGTTTAATAACAATTTGTTTATTAAATAAAAGAAATTTAATAAATAAATAAATAAAAGTCTCTTTGTAAAATCTTAAGTTGATTATAATCATAACATGAGGTTTTGAGTATGAAAATAATTTTTATAAAATTATTTTCTTGAAAATAGAATATTTAATCTAATTATTTCAAATTGTCAATATATGATTTTAAATATTCAAAAATACTAAAATTAAAGAATTATTATCTTAAAACTCATATTTCAGTTCTAAATATCTAAAAATAAATTGTATAAAATTTTGGTGCAAAAACATTGAAAATTGAATTTATTATGATTTAATTATGATTAAATCTCACAAAAATTGATTAAAAATATAAAATAAATGATTTTACTGAATTAAAAATTATTTCAGTAAAGTTTAACATTGTATAAACATGGGATAATTTTTGTAGAATTTAATAAAGTTGTTTTGATATTTTAATGGATTTTTATAAACATAATAGTATAAAATTGATTTAATTATTATAAATATTAAATAAATGAATTTTTGAAAAATAAAAATTGTGAATGAAACTTTTAACTCAGATTTAATAAATGAAATTTTTTTAGAATTTATAAAATAGTTTTAATATTTTAAAAATGAATTTATAAGTTTTAAATGAAATAAATATATAAAATGCTTTGTTGTCTTAAAAAAAAAAAAACAGAAAAAGAGAGTCAGAGCCGGGACTCGAACCCGGGTGACTGATGTTGCAAGCCTTGGTCACAACCACTTGGCCTAGGCCAGTGGTTGTGATGAAACCCGTTTAATAATAATTATATGCATGATATGAATCTGAGTTTATCCCCATTACAAACCCACGAACCCTAATTTCTGTAATAATGCGATTCACTCATCTTTGGCCCAATTGATGTTAGGGCCTTTGATGTGTGAACGCCGGTGATCAAAACCCATATAAAACATCAAACATACAGTGATGATTCGTAGATAATTGTCTGGTCAAAGACCAAAGTCAAACAGCGTTCAAAATTGTAATTAACAGAGGTGTTTCAGAAGAATTGGAGGTTAAGAGAGATAAGTGAGCGAGTTGTTATGCTGTGCCAAGGTTCAATTTATATAGAGGGTCGATGGATTGGGTTAATTGGTAAGGTTGACCCGTATGTTAATATATGCGCGTATGATTTGATGATGCTCTACGTGTAATGGACGCGGATTATTAATAAAATTGCTAATTACACATTACTTTCCATGTTTGTGTGATTTTGATTGATCAATCAAAGGGGATTGGCCTCCCCATGGCTGCATACGCGTGGAACAGCAGCAGGGAAAGGAAACAGACTTGTTTCCAAAACGTATTAAATAAATAACTTACCTAAATATCATCACTAATGGCAACATGGACTAGTGGTTGTGGTGTGTGTGTGTGTTAATTGTGAACCGGCCTGCTGCTCGGGTTCGAAACCCAGCAGAGGCAAAAATTTCTTTTTTTTAAAGCAACAGACACAAGGGCTGGTGGGCCAGCAGTTTGGGCTGCACACTTGTGGGCTGAGGTTTCTAGGTGGGCCGGGATACACTTCTTAGGTTTGGGCTTGTATCAGATTGGGCTAAGGAATTTCCAAAAGAAAAAGGGGTGGTTTTTGTTTTGTAAACAACCCAACAATTATTATTATTATTATTATTATTATTATTATTATATATATATATATAAATATATATATATATATATATATATATATATATATAAAAGGAAAAGTGACGGATGTCACAGTATCCCCTACTTTTAGAAACTTCGTCCCGAAGTTATTAGAAACATAGGGTTATGGATGCTTGGGTAAAAATTAAGATAACTGTGGTTTGGAAAGTTCGAATGATTTGGATATGAGGTTTGATTGGATTAAGTTCGTCTCGAATAGTAAAGAGAATAAGAATCTAGTAAATCAATAAATTTCAAGTTTTAGGAATCCTAAGATATATGTACGTGTTGATTATCTACAGAAAGACTAAATAGACTATCAAATAACCAGAGTTTGTTCCTGGTCCGACTTCCAATCTCACTTTCAATGCATCATTAGTGCTTGTATACAGGGTGTACTGTTAGGATCTGAGTTTGTTTGTTTTGATTGTTTAACTAAATGATGGAAATAATGAAATGAAAATAGAATGAAAGTGCAGCGGAATAATAAACTGTAAATCAAAACAAGAGAGTAAATGTTTTTAGATCGAATGCTTTCATTAACTCAAAGATTACAATCGTACAATTACTCCCCCTCAGCCTGATCACACAGTGTTTGTCAGAGAGAATGTTTTGTGTGTGATGCAATAGAACAGTACAAGCACTGTTCTATTTATAGACAGACTCAAAGCACTGATGACCTAGGCTGACGTCACCTAAGACAGTGACCTCTAACAGAATAACAAACTTAAACATCTGCCTGTTACAAACTACTGTTACATTGAAAGCACTGATATTAAACAGCTGTTGAAGATAAACTCTGATGGTCTTGTATCCACTGCTGGAGCCTAAGTGCTGTTGGTTCCAGCAGTGCTTTGGTCTTCAGTACTTGTATCAGCAGTTGCTCTTCATCAGACCTTTGGTCAGCAGTTGTTCTTCATCAGTTGTTTCCTCAGCAGTACTTTATATCAGCAGTTGTTGAGCAGTTGTTTGGATAGAACAATAGTTAGGGTCAGCAGTCTTTTAGGAGAAGCAAGTTGTAAAGACTGTTTATTAAAGGATCAAACTGATAGCATGTTTTGGCTTTCTAATCATCTGTTCTTCTCCAGGTCAGCAGACCCAACAATCTCCCCCTAGAACAGATGATGCCAAAACTCAGCTTTATTTATTGATCTTTATTCCTCATCAGACTTTCTCTGATTTGACCTTTGAATTGTAGTTCAAAGTTCAGAGCAAATAAGTCTTCTTCATCTCTTTCTAGATCCAGATTTAGCAATGCTTGGTGATCTTCTGCACATAGGCTGTAAGCATCATCCATGCTGATCTTCTGAACCCTTCCATCTGACCTGAGCAATGTCAATTCGTGGTTGTCTTTGTTGACCTTCCACTTTAGAATTTTTGAGTCAGTGGATTTGCTGAGATGAACTTTTATTCTTGATGAGTTGGGTGAAGGAGGTCTTCCAATGAGTTCTCTGAGTTTCTCTGTTGTAGGATCAGAGAAATAATGTATTTGATTGAAGAGCCCTTCCTTGATGAATGTATCAGCAAACTTTCTTTGATCTTCCTCTGACATCTCCTTCTGCTTCTTGAACTGTCTACTTGCAGCAGCTGTGAGATCAGAGGTTTCAAGCAAGCTGTCCAGATTAAAAGTCTGTTGGGGTCTCTTCATCATTGGCTCATCAATGTAAATTGGTTTTCTAGGAAGGCTGGGATCCTTCTTTCTATTTTCTTCCAGACTTTTGTAGGTTTCAACCAGCCTTAACTCAGACCATCTGGAAACAGACCTCATCTCCCCATAGTTGGCAGCTACAATCTCTTGCCTCATCCTTTTGAATTTCAAGGCTCTGACTGGGTCTCTGCCTTTGCCAAAATTAGGAGTGGAGACTTTAGCTTTGGGGTCTTTGGCCATTTCTTCAATCCTGAGTAGTTCTTCCCTCAAAGCATGAGTAGTCCAACCATTGAACTGCTTTTTGTTTGCTTTGTAAGGCTTGGTTGCCATTATCTGTTCAAGAAGAGAATCCCTTACATCCTTTTCCAAATCTACACTGAGAGGCATGGAGGACATGGAATTGCTCAGGGTCTTAGCAAAATCTTCAATCCTTCTGAGTTTGCTAAGCTCTGCTGAATGGATGCCCTGAGCAGTCCTGTCATCCTTCCCTTTGCATTTCTCCCTGATGATGGCATCCACCTGCTCACCCTTGTATTTCAGATAAGTATCAATATTGAGGGGAACAGGGAAGTTTGGGAGAGATGGGAAGGATCTTTCAGATGGCTGTTTAGTATTGTAGAAGGATTGTAATTCCCCCTTGAGTAGATCAAGTTCAAGGGGATACTGAACAACCAATGGTGTAATGGTTGGTGGTGGTCTATGGGATTTAAACTTGGATGTATGTGGTGAGAATGATGTGATTGGAATAGCTGTGATGGGAGGAGTGGATTGGGCAGTTGAAATGGTGGTTGGTGATGTGTGTATATTTTCATCATGCACAACAAAGGTTGATTTTCTCTTCCTTGTGTACATGATTTTTGGTGAAGGTGATTTGGTAGCAGTGGTTGGATTAACATCTGTTGGCCTTTTAGTAGAACCAGCAGATGTTGGGGTTTTGGCTGGTGATGTAGGTTTGGTGGTTGTTTGTTCAGGTGTGTGTGTTGGTTTGGGTACAGTGGTTTCAGTGTTTTGGGTAGCAGTGGTTTCAGTAGCAGTGGTTTTATCAACAGAGGTGTTCAACTTAGATGGTGGTTTTCTAACATGCTTGGCAGGTCTTTTCATCCTTTTAGAGGATCCCACATCTTCAGTTTCCCTTTGTTGTTTCTTTTTGAGTTCAACTAATGACTCTGCTTTAACTTCCAAAGTGTCAGCTCTTTTCTGTTTCTCTTGAGCAGCCTTTTCAGCTTCTAAGTTTGCAGAGTCATCTACTGCTTTATTCTTCTCACTGGTTTGTTGTGGTGGTTGTTGTGGTGGTGCTGTTGTTGCTTGTTGTTGTTGTGGAGCTGATTTGGTAGACTCTGGTTTCTTGGCAGACTTGGCTTGACCTTTTTGAGAAGGAGGACAACCAAAAGGATCTAGTTTTGGTAGCCTATCTCTGCCTCTCCCCCTTTTTGGCATCATCAGTCGTGAAAGCATCATCATTTTCATCCTGAGGATGGTGGTAGGGGCAGAGCCAGTAGTCTTCAGCAGATGGTCCTTGATGGCTTTGATATCAGCATGGGTATCTTTGTACCTTGCATCTACCATATTCCTGATCTCAGCCATGTAGGTTTCATGTGTCTGATCAGCCAATTTTCTGTGAGCTATGATGATAGGGGAAACGGATTTCCATAACTCATTGGCTATATCAGCTGTGGATGGTTGACTCTTGGAAAGATCTGCAATTGAGCTCAGTATAAGCTTGACATCAGATTTGATGTCAGCAACAGAGGTTTCAATGACAGAAACTCTGTCCGTCAATTCTTGGTATTTTGACCCATCTCCTAAATTAATAGGATCATCTGAGTCCCTACCAGTGGTAGTTCTACCTGATTCAGGCCTAATAGGTGAATCAGATGCCCCTTTGTCTTGGTACTGGGGACTTCCAACTGTTTTTGGAGACACTATAGTGGCTTCAATAGTTGTTGCCTTCAAGGGAGTCTTAGCTATGTAATCACTGTCCTGATGTGAGACAGTGGTCTCTACATCAGTAGTGGCTGCTCCACTTGAAAACTCACCTAGAGTTTCATTGAACTCAGGTGGTGTAACCTCCTCTTCTGTTTGTGGGATAGCAGATTGAATATTCTCAGGGCCAGTCACTTGTTGGAGTATACTCTCAGTGACAGGTGGAAGAGAGGAACTGGGATCTTCCTGAGATTTGTCAATTGCTTCAAACAGAGGTTGCATTGTTTGTGGGACATGTGATGGTGAGGGTGGAGGAGTAACAAGAGAATTAGCCCTGGGAGAGGGCTTGTGAACATTTGGTCAAGTGACTCAAATGTATCATGATGTGTGTCCCCTTGGCTTACAACATGATCCTTTTGAGAGGATTCATGAGGAGTTTGGTCAGGTGGAGGTATGTCCAACTGTTGTGAGGAAGTAACAACAGTGGTTTCAGGTTGCTTTTGTTGTGCAACAGAGGTTTCTTCTGGTACCTCATCATCCAGAAGCCTCATTTGTGGTTGAGTGGAGGTTTTTGTGGATGGATGTTTCTTTTTGGAAGTGGCTGGTGTGGGTTTCACAGCACTGGATGTAGTGCCATGATCACCAGGAGCAGTGGGCTCAACAACAGAGGTTTTGACAACAGTTGTTGCCTTTGTCCTCTTTGTTTGTGTTTTAGAAACTTTTGACACTTTAGACACTTTTTCTTGGGTGCTTCCACCCAGCATTCTTGTGAAAGTTTCATCAGTTAAGCTTTTCATTTGCATAGCCTCCCCTTTTTGAAAACTTTTTCTGGTAAGACTTTTTGTAAGATTACACTAAGAATTCTTGGGTAAATAAGAAAAGCATTGTTTGACCCAGACTTGACTGCTTTCACATTTGATACCAAGTCCATGAACAATCCTGGGAAAGATTGAAGTCAGAGTTTGACAACATAGCATAACCCAGATATTGCATCCTCAATGGAATTTCATTAAAGGATGTGGACTTAGCAGAGACACAAAGAAGAAGAGTATGGAAGAAAAATTTCATGACTGGAGGGAAAAACTTTTTGAAAAGAGTTGATCCAGTCATCTGACCATCATACCCTCTTTCTTGGAACTCAGTGTGAAGCTCTGTTTTTGTAAAGGAATCCTTACCTGCCAGGTCATTCAGTGTGAAGGTTGTGGATAGGATTTCAGGGGTAATGACGATACTGGTTTCTCCAATTTTGGAAATAATGGAGGTAGGCTTTTTGTCTTGTAGTAGAAACTCAGCATTCAACCAAAATTCTTGGAGTGTATCAAGATAAATGGGGGCGTTAGCGGTTAGGATGGGTAAGTATTTTGGAGTTAAGGAAGATGTCGATGGTGGAATGAAATGGAGTGTTGTCATCTGTTTTAATCAGATAGGGGAGACAATTGTGTGTAGCTTTGGCTTGAAGATCCATTGTAATGGATTTCGAAGGTGAAAATGATTGGATATTGATGAGGGTTATGAGAATGAAGAAGGCGGTTTACAGTATTTTGAATACAATGAGACAGTGTAACATCTGTTGTGGAGAAACAGGGTTTTTATTGGCTCAATGAAACCGCTGATGTGGCCAAACCTCTGCTTATATGAGCAGACGTGGCAATATCTGATGGATGAAACATCTGGTGGAGAACAGCTGTTTTTGGTAAACAACTGATACAAACAGCTGTTTTTTTTTTGAATATATATTTATATATATATATAATATATTTAGGCGGACAGTTGTGTTATCTGAACAGATGTTTTGAAACAGACTTTTCAACCAACAGTGGATATGAATGAAACAGTGGTTGTTTTATCTGAGCAGATGTTATAAACAGATTTTTCAACCAAACAGCTATTTAAAGAATTGATTTTCTGAAACATTTTATTATGATTTATAGAAAATTTATTTGTTTAATCCATTGTTTACAAACCAATTCTAGAAATCAGATTTGTAAAGGTAGATGGTCTAAAGCTTTTGTTAACACATCTGACAAACTGATCCTCTGTTGGAACATGGTGTAAAGAAATCAAACCTTTTTCATAGCTGTCTCTGACAAAATGATGTCTTATGTCAATGTGCTTGGTAGTGGAATGAGAGACTGGATTCTTGATGATATTTTCAGCAGCTTGGCTGTCCAACATGAGTGGAT